>PVHX01002302.1:0-172534 GCA_004024805.1 Geosciurus inauris
ATCTGCTTATAATTTTGTGCAAAGTTAGAAAAATTATGATTGTAATAATTTTTTTTTCTATTTGCCTCAACAAATGTTTTCAGTGAATAGTGTGTACAGCTTCTGAAAATTTGTTTTTTTTTCTGTTATGTTTGATAACATGTATTTAAATGCAACTTTTGAGAAAAATAAATAAAAATTAAAATTTAAAAAAAAAAAATAAAAAAAATAAAACAAATGGACTTTTTAGGCCTATTTCAACATATTAGTTTATAAAATGATGAAATGTCTCGTCAAATGTTTATTTCCCTTTATAAAAGTAAATAAAAAGAATAGATATAAAAAAAAAAAAAAAAAAAGAAAAACAGGGAACTTTAAGAAAACTACCATGTAATTAAATAGTCATGTCCATGAAGGGCCTTGTTCTTCCAAAAATTGGGCTGTGCCCTTGGTTTAGTTCCTGCAGGTATAGTGTCTAGTCCTGATTTGGATAAAGGGTTGCTTGTAGCAGACAAATGACATGGCATGGGGCTTTGTTTTCTGGGGCCAGGTGGCACCTTGGTTTGCATTTAAATGAATTTCCATGAAAGGAAGAGCTTGTGTTTATTGACCCAAACTGACTTTTTATATAAAAGCTAAAAATAAGCTTATTTTCCCATTATTATCTATCTTTAATGTTGGATACTAACCCTTAAAAATAGCCCTTGATAAGAATTTGCTAATGGTAATATAATCACTTATTACATTCTAAAACAATAAGCTAATAAACTGTCCTGAAAGTTGTTTCTTAAGATTTAGTTCCTATCTTTGTTACATCTGCTAAATGTCTAGAATAAAGAAGTTTAGGTTAATTAAACATAAAGACTTTTCAATAGATGAGAAAAAAGAAAATGTAAATTATGTAATCACATAGATGTATTCACTTTAGATTAGTGTAAATTTGACCCCCTACATTTACATGCACGGACTAATACCCTTGTCTTGACTGAACTCTCACCTGACTCCTCTGATAATTTTGCACAAGGCACATTATATTGGACTTCCCTTTCTAAGTCCTGTTTTGGCCAAAAAAAAGCTTCCCTCCTTGATGTCTCCTCTTGCTTGTTTTTCATTCATGGAATCCTCCACCTTCGTGGCTCTAAATCCCCACTTGTTCTTCTTATATTTAAAATGAAGCTCAACCTCATCCCTATTGCATTGATCCTAGTCTACGGCCATACCACCCTGAGCCTGCCGGATCTCACCTGAAATCATCCCGAATGAAATCTTCCTCATCATTTAACAGCTGAAAAAAAATGCATATTTTTTCTTTAACAGCGTTAGATGGTATGAATTTATATGCATGTATTACACTGGGGATATTTCTAAAAAACGAGAAAACATAAAAAATGAGAATATGTTCATATAATAAATATTTCTGCATGAGACTGATTCTAATTATTTGTTTGTCCTTCAGGGGAGAATTTTCAGAATTAGAGAAGGTCATTGTGTACTAATCCCTGATGATCCTTCCAAGGCTGTGAAATTGCACACAGTTGAAACATTAAATTTGCCTCCATGTTTGGACTTGAGATCTTTATAAATCAGATCAATTTCATCTCACGATTAGCAACAACAACCACACTGAAACTGGAGCATTTATCTTTGCAAAATACCAAGTATCATATTGCATTAATTTAATGATATATAAAGTGAATAAAGAAGTGTTCTCTGCAATTTAGGGTCTATAATTTACATACATGTATAATGATATATGTATATTTTACGCATATATTTCTATTGATTTAACTATATTTATTCAGCTGTATTTGCATTTCCCAACATCCAGTGTTAAGGAATTCCAAACAAGAAATCTGTTAAGAGATGCTTCGGGAGAGCATCAAATCCTTTAGCATGGACTGTTTGGTTGATTAAACAAATTTATCTATCACCTAATAGAATCCTAGTAAAGAGTAAACAAGTCAATACCACTTCATGGGCACAAAAAGGGTTCAGAGCATGAATCGCCCCTGGGCAAGCAACCTTGGCAGTCTGAGGGCAGGGGCCTGAGAAAGACCAGACCCGAACCAACAGGGAACATGCAAGTGAGCAGCTTATTTCTATGCTCGATTGGATTTACACACACTCCAGCAAGTACAAATGTATTTCAGGAATTTCTGTGTTGTTACCATTTTTATTGAGATAAAATTGAAAGAAAATCAAATATGAAGTGGAAAATTGGAGCGTAAAGTCTAACTAGTTCACTAACCAGATAGGCAAACTTAGGTAAGTCCCCAAAGGGCTCCATTATTCAGGTTACTCATCTTATTTCATTTAATTTCTAATGATTATTTTACATATACATTTTTATAATACAGGGTGATATTTCAATACATGCATATAATGTGTAATGACCAAATCGGGTTGACCACCATTCACAATAACCTATTACACCTTTTATGAATAATAAGGAGAGCACAGCTGAAGCCTCTAAACACAAAGCAATGATAAGGAGACAGAAAAGTAAATCACAGTGCTTTGATCAGTATGTATCACATGCAGGTATTACAATATCACACAATACTGCATAACTATATATGTACAATCATTATGCTTTAATCAAAAAGTTTTTTTTAAGTGTTTAAGGGGTTCTTCATCTTTAAACCAGAGATAACATACTCTTCTTTACACTGCTGTCCTGAGAATTAACTGTATGATGTGTGCACTATGTTTGCTATATTAAAAAACAAAATAAATACTGATAATTCAGACTCCAAATCCTAACTTTATATTTGCTTCTGACACATATTTTCATCTGCTCATCACAATTTTCTGATCTTCTAACCTTTGGTTTAATTTGGCTCCTCCAGGTGAGCCCTCATTTATGAAGCATGAACACAGCAAGGGCCTGCTCTATTAGGAAAAGTTATTATTCAAATAGGGCCTTTGGCAGGACAGGAAATCATGGGAGGAACTGGGAGCCTGCTAGCCAGGGGGAAGAAGGAGAAGAAGGTAAGCATGGAGAGCCTGTGGCCCCAGTGTGTGGACCTTCTTGGTCCGACGTGGAGAAGCCTTTCTGTGGAATAGGGAGGATGCAGGCTGATCCCAGCTTCATCACTTAATTTAATTTTGTCTCAGTCATATTATTATACCTCTTCATTCTTGGGTTTCTTCATATATAAAGTAAAATTCATAAGAATGCCTACCAGTGTAACGATTAAATGGGATAATTCAAATCAAACTCCTTATACAGTCAGGATACTCAATGAAGCACATTACCTCAGAGCAAGCTATTTACTGATTGACAGCCATGCCCTGCTTCAGGCACTTGCCTCACTGAGTTCTACCCACTCTTTAAGATGGGTGCTACCACCCCTATTGCAAAGAATGAAGCAACTGAGATGCTGGAAAATTAAAGTGAAAAGAAATAATCCCAATTCATAAAGCAAGAATATTGGCTTGGTGGATACAGTATCACCCTTAGTGCTGTTTGCTAAACACCTTACCTCCTTTTCCTTTTACGTGGTTCTATCAAAGCCTCCCACAAGCTAAACTCAAAGTGTTCATTTCACATGGCTTCCGCCCAT
This sequence comes from Geosciurus inauris, assembly GCA_004024805.1. Classification (NCBI taxonomy): domain Eukaryota; kingdom Metazoa; phylum Chordata; class Mammalia; order Rodentia; family Sciuridae; genus Geosciurus; species Geosciurus inauris. The sequence goes on from PVHX01002302.1 coordinate 3,546, forward strand.
ACAACAGGAGTAGAAGAAAGTGCTATGTTGACTTTGTCAACCTGTTCTCCTCGGTGAGCACAATGAAGATGTGGGAAGCATGTTGCTGTGGTCCACTGAGAAGATGGGCTTGTTTGTTATGCAGCATCACTGACACAGATGCTGAAAGTTGTTCATATACTTTCTTCCTTCACAATATGCCCTCAGATCAGTTGAGATTTGAATCTTATCATCTTCATCAGTTAGCACCAAGAAATGATGGTCAGTTATGTCTAGTGACCAATAGTCCTCTATTTATTTTGCAAAATCACTCTGCTTAGTAATTACTTGTCTAGAGAGAGTAAACTTTCTACATAACATGTTTATTATCTTGCTAAAACCATGTCCACAATTTGTCCCTCCTTGGAAAGTGGTTCGTGAATATAACTCAATGTTTATACCCAATTATTTCAGATAAGATGTAATTTCTCAGGGAAGATTTCCTTACATTTAACTTCAGAAAATGTAGATATTTTATTTATGAATATTTTTGAATGAATTTCACTCTAAGTTGTTTTCTTCCAAAAAGCCAAACTTGAGAAGTGATAGAGTCTGAATAGCGCAGTTACAGTGAACTGCAGTTTTCATGTAATTCGTTCATCATGCAATGGAACTTGGTAAGGTATTAGACAACTATAGGATAAATTAATCAAATGACTAATAAAATAATTCTAGGAAGAATTCAAATATTTAAATGAAGAGAATACTCATGATTAAATGTGACAGATCAAAAGAAAATTATCCTATATAAAATAACTAGTTTCATGTGAAAAAAAATCATTGTTCTTGTTGTTTAGGATAGCCATGGATTTTTTAATGATTAACACCCAAAAACAAACTGGTGCTATTTTTATTTCACTACATATATCAAATGATTCTTTTTTATTTATTAGAACTTTACAGTTACACATAGTACTTAGGTTCCTCCCAACAAAATCATACGTGCATGGAATTCTATTTCAGTTTATGATCCCCTTTTTCCTCCCCTCCCTATTCTTCTTCCTCTACTCTGCTAGACTTCCTTTCAGTATTCTATTTACTTATATTTGACTGTTGGTTTTTTTCACTTACACATATAGGTGAAATTCCCTGTGGTGTATTCATATATGCACATACATAATTTTTAAAGCCTTCATTCTATATTTTGTCCTCATTCTCATCTCTCCACTGTGCCTCCTGATCCCCTTCTCCACTGCTGATCTTCAAATGATTCAGACACTAGTTACATCACGCATAAAAGGAAAGATGTCATAGATCTCTCACTTCAGTTTGTTCTGCATAATTAGTTCTTGTGCTTCGACGCAAGGGCTTTGCAGCTCCCCTACTTCTGTCCAGAGCAAATTGGAGGCTACAGTGTGAATTAGAACCAGAGGCAGAGAGGAAACTTCCTGATTTGTTCAGCAATACCAAACACGACAGAAGAGAAGATTTTGCACATATAAGCAATGGAATGTACCACAACCCCAAGAGCACAGAATACCCTGAATGAAGCTACATAAGGGTGGTCATGGCAGTACAGTCACAAGACATGTAATGCTCTAAAGTATAATGGTCACTTTGTTTTTAAGTTGGTAGTGTAGAAACAGAAGGTGTGGAGAAGAAGGAATCAATGACCCTGATGCTCCAAGATCTTCCTAGTTCCTGCAAAGATTAGCAAAACTATCAAACATGCTTTAAGTGGAGGAGATTAAGAAAGAGTTCATTGAGGGGAAGAAATGCCTACTTGGACTCATCCAAGGAGATGAATGGCAAAGAAATATGAGTCCTCTCTCTTTTAAAATAAAACTGTGGGATTTTTCTTCTCCCATAGTCTGTCTGTAAGTACAATCCCAGAGAACTTTCTGATTGAGCAATCTAGAAAATGCCTCTGACACCGCTTATCATCTGCTTCATGTTAATTCCAGTTATCTGTCACTCCTTTTGTGGTTCAATCAACAAATATTTATTGAATAGTTCATGTATGCATGAGACTGTGAAGGCACCATGCAGGATGGAGAGGAAAGTGATGGGTGCCTCACTTGATGAATCTTCCTAATAATGAGAACACCCTCTGCCACTCACAACCCCAGAATCAGAACTGCGTGTGAGGCATACCTGCCTAAGACTTCAGCTGTTAGGAAATCAAACCCTGCCAGCTGGCCATGACTGGGATACCAGCCCACACATGCACAGTACCTGTGGTTTTTCACATCATACTTTCCATTCAGTCTGTTCCCCATAAGAACCATATGAAGAAATAATGAGTGCTGTGACCCCATGTCTGTCATGACTAATGGGGACTTGGAAATCTCAGCACTTTATCCTTCTGAATAAAGGATTGTTTTCATCACCTTTTTATCACATTTACTAAAATACCTGACAAGAACAACTTAGCGGAGGAGACATTAATTTGGCTCATGGTTTCAGAGGTTCGGTCATGGTCGGCAGACTCCATTGCTCTGGGCCTGAGGTGAGGAAGAGCCTCATGGTGGAAGGGCGTGGAGGAAGAAAGCTGCTCAGCTCATGGCAGCCTGGAAGCAGAGACAGAGAGAGAGGATAGACGCAGGGGGTCAAGATATAATCCCCAAAGGCGTCATAGCCCCAGTGACCCACCTTCTCCAGCCATGCCTCAACTGCCTACAGTTACTTCTCAGTATGGGAGTCCTTTCAAATTATTAATCCATCAGATGGATTAATCTACTGATTGGGGGACAGCTCTCATAATGCAATCAGTTCACCTCTGAATATTTCTGTATTTTCTCACACATGAGCTTTCAGGGGATACCTCATATTCAGATCGTAACAGGGACTTATTACAGAACTGACGCCAACCCCTGTCCTTAATAACTAGTTCATTAAATGCTTCCTGAATGCAATGTAATTCTAAAGTCTCTGTGGGCAGTGGTGAAATGCTAAAGCACCCAACGTATTCTGACTTGCAACATGTCAGTGCCGCATCGGTCTTTTTCTCTGATTCAAGTTACCTACATGTAGGCAATAAGCATGGGCTCAGGGATCCTTCATCAGCTAGATAAGCTAGCTAGCCAGACACAGCATCCAGAGCTAACCTGCGTCAGGAGCAATGTCCTTTGTATTTGCAGGTTAACAATGATAATACTTGAAAATGTAACTTACTGTAATATTTTATGTATATTATTTTAATTATAAGACACGTGAGATAATTGTCATTTCCAGGGAGTGGATATTCACCTGTTTGTGAAATGATTCCTCTCTCCCCCTTCTCTTTTTGTTACCAAACATCTTCTAACTTTTAAACAAATTGAATGACTTTCCAAAATGATTTAGCTTTTCATATTTGCAGGTAGGTAAAGTGGTTTCCTCTGCCACATATAAAGTACAAGCTTTTCTGGGAAGAATGTTTCCAAAGAGCTCCTGCCATATCTGTTTCTAGCAGAAGGCTCCCTGCTCCAAGCATTCGATGAGGAAAATATCACTTCACTGCAAGGAGGGTGAACAAGGGTGAAAGGGATGGAAAGGAGACTCAGACTCCTTAAGAGAAATAGTTACTCCCCACTGTGTAGGCAGATGAAAAACAGCTGCAGGACCAGACTATTCAAAAGGGACAGGTTATGAAAGAGTGGCAGAGGCGTAGCCTAGAAGTCATGGAATAATATAGAAATCTTCACTTGTGAGGCTCAGAGTGTTTATTTATTCGCTAAAAAGAATGTTTTTGAGAAAGGGAACCAGGTGGAAATGTTTGCTCCCAAACTTAATGGAATCAAAGCATAGAATTAACCAGTAAGGGATATATTCTGTTTCTGCTCAAATGCTTTTGAAATCAATGTTAAATTCAGAAAGAAGCAGATGTCCACAAGTCTGGCATCTAATACTGAAGTCTGGTATGAGGTTGAGAGAATATCCATTAAACTCCTTTATCCTGTCTTTGAGGGTTGGACAGATGCCCCAACTCCCAGTCCTCTGACCTCTGACTCATCAGCTTCTAGCATCTCTGGAGCCCCTACCCAATGTCCTCCCTATTAGCTTGACTGCCCATTTATTTGGTTTTCTTCAGGCCCAAGAGACTACAGAACAAACTTATGATCCAGAAGAGTGATACAGGAAACAGAGTTTGAACTCACTAGAATACTTTGGAGCTTTGTGGATTTTATTGTTTTGAAAACATTTATGTAACACTTGCTCAGGGAACTAAGGCTGCAGGTGCCAATTTTATGAATCAGATAAATTCTTACTTGTTAGCTGCAGTTGTATACATTTTCCCCTAAAGACACTGTAGTTCCCAACTTTATTAGTGCACATGACACATTTTGAGAATCAAGTTTTGTATGAGACTGGCCAAGTGCTTTAACCCAACAGAGAGCATTGCCGGTGGACAGATGCATTAATTATTGCAGAGACCAAGTGCTTTGGAATACACAAGGTAGCTTTTTCATTTGTTTTATTGTTTCATTTTATTCAGATGGTTGGCTACTGCTAAGAAACCAGGATATACTTCTATTGGCAAGGCAGAAGAGCAGAGTGTGATCCACAGTTCTGAAGTCAGACTGGCCTTCCAAAGCATGCTCTTTCAGACTTAAAAATGAGATGCCCTTGGAAACTGAATTCTACCTCCAAGCTTCAGTTTCCTCATCTGCAAAATCAGTAGAGTAAAATTTTCTACTTCATATGGTCATCACTACATGTAACATTATATCGTTCTGCCTGACATGGGATAATCTGAAGCTCAATATATGTTAAAAATTAGGGGTAATAACAGCAGCAAAACTGATTTAGTAATCAGTGGCAGCATTTTTCAGTGTGTATAATGGAAGGAAAACTCATGAGAAAGGCCATGCAAAATGGCAGAGTGGAAGCACTCTTAGAGAAGAAGACAATCTGTCATTGTGCAAATATTTCTTAGCCTGAATGTAGAAACAGCCTATTACTCCAAAGCAGGGAAGAGAGGAATTGGGCATTTCAAAGGCAGGTGCACAGTGTGGAATGGATCTGCATCCCCTGTATGTCTGGCTCTCGCCTGTGCTCTCCATTTTCAGGGATAATCCATGTTCTCCAACAGGTCAATGCCATCTAATTGTGCTCCCATCAAATTAATTCCAACTAATTGGACCTCCATCTGATTTGAAAGGAAGGGTAGAAAACATTTGATCATACATGTGAGAGGGTCGTGATTTTGAGTTGGCCTTGTTAGGTTTAACTGAGCTGATTAAGGATGCAGAGCTACACGTGAAGCAAATGACATTATCAGGGCCTTGCATCTGAGTATTGAAGTAGCCCTAAGAGTGGTTCTGTTGGAGGCAACCAGCTCAGTGGGGCAGATGCCAGCAAATCTCAAAGCCAACTAAGGACTGGCATATCTCCAACCAGCCTCAGCCATTTGGTCTCCTAATATAGAATCTACAAACTTTGTTTTGTCTTTTGAAAGAAATTTTTAAAAATACAAATTAAGTTTTTCTAGAAACAATATTCCTTTATGAACACTATTGTTGGTTGTATCCACAGGAAGTATTTGCACAACTCTCAGTGTCCTTTGTCCTGACATATTAGATAATTTTCCATCTTTCTGTGCTGATCTTCCTTTTATTGAGATATTTCATTCATAATATACAGGAGTCTATCTCTTATGTACGTCTCTCACTGGAATTATTCTAAAGTCTTAAATTAAAATGGACAAATGCAGGTAAATTGTTCATTCATTTCAAAATCCATAGAAATTTAAATACATAGAGGCATTCTGGAATTTCACCACATGGGGGAAGATCCTGAGGCTTCCCAGTTTTCACTATATCCATCACAGATACTCAGTTCCATTGAGCTTCTTATGTATAAAGCAGGAAGAATTAGCACAATCATGATTAACAGATGAAATGGAGATTCTGTGGAAGCTGCATGTTTTTTTGACCATATGTCTAAAGTATTTCTGTTTAGGTCTGCATATTTTTTTCAGATTGAGATTAAAATATAACAAATCCTTTCAATAAGAAGGACAGAATAATACTACACATAGGTTAAGGCTCGTTATAAACACCTAAGGCATTGTGCTGAACTTTCATATGACTATCTCCCAGCAAAGACTGTGATAAGTTTGGCTTGTGTTTGGAATCCAATACAGCCTTCAGTTGTCACATGGTCATTAGCCAATGAAAGGTGTAAACCAGTAGATTATGATTAAAATACTATCATGAGTAATTTGAAATGGCAAGTTCTAAATTCACAGGAGCACATGAAAATCTGCCCTGCAGAACACACTATTGAGTTTAGTTTCAGTAACACTAGTTTTGTGCCTCTGTACCTTTATTTATTTATTTATTTGCCTAAACATTAAGTTTCCCCCCTTCTCTTTCACAATGAGGAAGAACCTGGGGAAACAGCAGTGAAATGAGCCACAGCCTGTGTGAGCTCATGGGCAGATGGCATAGAAAAGTCATAGTTTCCCAAAAACCTAAGCTGAAATGGTTTTGTTTTATTATTCCCAAACACATTTTGAAAAGAGCATAAATGCTCTCTGATGCCTTAGATATTAAGTATCTAAGTATCAATAGTATCTGGGGTGCCTCAGAGTACAAGAACACTCCAGTGTAAGATCAGATGAACAGTGGTTGAACAATTTGAACAAATAAAAAGATGCAATTCAAATTAAAAGACAAAAATTAAGAGAAAATAACTCAAGTTTAAATATTTGAAAGACAATCCCAGAGATGAAAAACCAGGCTTAGACAACACAACAACAGAACAGACTTGACCTACATCCAGAGCTGCTATGGTTAGTACATGAGGTGCTCCCCCAAAGCTCCTGTGTGAGATGAGGCAGGAATATTTAGAGGTGAAGTGGTTGGACTGTGAGAGTGGTAACCTAATCAGTGGACTAATCCACTCATGGATTAACTGGGTGGTGACTAGCAGGTGGGGTATGACTGGAGGAAGTGGGTCACTGGGGGTATGACTTTGGGATTTATGTTATCTCACCAGGGAGTGGAGCTCTCTCTGCATCCTGATCACCATGCTCTGAGCTGCTTCCCTGTGGCACACCCTTCTGCCATGATGTCCTGCTTCACCTCGGGCCCAGGACAACAGAATCAGCTGACTGTGGACTGAGCCTCTGAAACTGTGAGCCCAAATAAACTTTTCCATCTCTACACTGAGATTACTCATAGCTATGCACCTTTAGAAAATCAGAGGAAGCAAGGGTGCAGCTGACGTTATTATTTTAAAGTGTGCTCATCGTGAAAGGAAAATAAGGCTTTGTTAGCTTACTGTTCTCATCCTCCTCCTCTGACTCTGATGGGGGTGCTGAGCCTGCCATGAACACACACAGGAAGTGCTCGCTCCCCTCCCTACCAATGCATCTTCACAGCTCCTCATGTCTGAGGGAGAAAAGGGTTGAGCTGGGAACATTCTTTGTGCCAAAATAAAGAAACTTAAGAATGGAGCGAATAGAAGAAATTTTGAATTAAAATGATTCTTTCAGAAATTTGCAAAATTCTGGACCAGATCCAGAAAAAGTGGGATGAATAAAAACAACATGTGATGCTCGATATTCTATTTTAGATTTTATAACCCAAATGTGTCCACCCGCCTGTGTTTATAGGAGTCCCTAGCCAAAGGAGCCAAAAGCCCATAAATATCTGTTTCATGAGTAACCAGCTATTCTGAGGAAGTCATCATTATGTTCAAGTTGCTAAACAGTGCTTAAATGTGGTTGACACTGAAAGCAGAATATGTCATTTTTGTTTCAAAATAACCGTACAGAAAGAAAGAATGACAGATTTCTGTGACGCCACCGTCCTAAGTGAAATCATCAAATATTCAGTATTCTATTTTACTTCCTTCCCAAAGGGTTACCACATGCTACATTTACAAAAAGACGTCCTTTTGTTCAGTGTACTGCCAAATTTTTTTTTCATTTTTAACAGTTAGTGGGTAGGCTGTCCTCGTGTTGCTGATGATGGCATCCAGGGATATGATTTTTTCCAAATTACTGGTTTTGTTTAGCAGAGTGGAGTTGGCTATCTATAGCAATCCCTGACAACAGTGTGGGGTATGTTTAGACCTGCAAAGCAATTCAGAGTCTCTCAGAGGAAATCCTATGTGCAGCTGAATTCCCTGTGAGAGCTGAGGCAGGATCTCAGAGCTCTACAGCAGAAAGTGCTTCCAGCTTTTAGCTTTGAACATTGGCTTCTCTGTTCTTTTTGAATCCTGAAGGGCTGTGCTGCTCTTGACAGACCACAGGTACACTGAATGGGTTACTGGCCACCTGCCCCACTGGCCTGATCCTCAGGCTCTGAGGACAAGGAATTGCTATCACTACCTGGTTCTTCTTAGTGCTATGAGGCACCACCAGAAGTAACCAGGTTTTATGCTGTCTCCTCTTCATGGATCAACCATGCCAAACACCTTCAAATCCTGTATGATCCACTTCAAATATTACAGATGTTATAAAATGATTCAGATTCTCCAAAAAAGGGAAATAATCACTTATTTCCATTATATTTTGTAAATATTTTTCCAGTACTACATTACTTTCTCTGGACAATTATTTGTTTCTGACTACCCTTTTTAGGTGATTAATTCCTCCAGTAAAATGGAATATTTTACACATGAATGCCAAGCCTCCGAAGACCTCATATAATGCATACATTTCAGAATACAAGGAAAGTTTATAATACCTGAATGGATATTCCAAGAGCCTTCAGTTTATGTTGACTATAACTTCAGTGTACCTGTGATTTTTTCTCTGGAATCAGTATGTATCTTACTCATGCAAGTGAAACTGGCATGAGAAGAACTCCATATGAGTTTTGAAACAGTATTAACTCCCCTTTTTTGCAAATAAAATGAACTCCAATAGAAAAAGCTTCCTTCAGATTACTAAATGGCTTCTTTCTTATCTAAGGGTTAAAATCTGCAGCATGTTAGTTGTAGTCATGTTCTGATTGTCTATGCACAGACTTTAGGCTTATATAAAAATCCACCAAGTGCAGGACAGGGTGCTTGGGCATCCTACATAGGTGTGGCTGCAATCAACTTGATGAATCAGCTTCATCTTCATGGCAGGGAATCTGAAGGATCAGGATTTCGAACTTTGAAAGAATTTAGAAAGAATGTAGAAGTGACATCAGTAGTTTACAGTAGTCTGGCTCATCTAGAAGGTGGGGGATGTCTGTTTGCTTTCGTAGTACTTGGGCCACTCTGTCCTATAAGAAGCCAACACAAATGGTGTTCTTTCTCCTGTCTTCTACTGACAATAGCAATTATTTGTTCTTTTGTTTTTTCAAATATTTTAACATCGAAAAATGGGCAATAATTTTAAAACAAATATAGAACCCAATTTCTTCACTTCTTTTTATTCTAATTCTGCTTTTTAAACATCTCTTTTTCAAGATTAAGCTGCATTCTTGCAATTAAATATTGTCTAAAGAAACATGCATGCTTCAATAATAAAGACTCATGAGCTCTGGTACTTGACTAGCTTGAACAGGAAATCCTTTGTAGAAGAAAACAACTGGCAGCTCATAGAGGAATGAAAAGTAGATCTGAGTCTGGGCATAACACCTCTGTTCTTCCTAGTCTCTTCTAGTACGTGAACAAATCTCAGAGGATACAGGATACTTTGGACATGCAAAATAACACTGATTATGGTGTTGAAGTAAAAAAAAGAAAATATAACACGGGTTATATAAAGTCAACATAGATTCTTTGTCTCCTCCCCCACTCAAAGATTAACAGTGAACTATCTAATAGGATTCTCCCTTCTTTACATTACATGGCCTTGCTTTTTTCTTACAGCTACCTTTGTCAGGATATGGCAAAGCTCATTCAAACAAACATTATTTAGAGTATTCATATATAGAGTATTCATATGACAGAAAGAACAGGAGGTGTTGCTTACTATGAAGCATCTATTCATAAGCTGCTGTCCAAAGAACCTTAGGAATATTTTCTTGAATCTTCACAATAGCCCCAGATGGTAATTATTATTTTGTTCTATTTTACAGAAGAACAGGTTACGTGTCATCTGCTAGGTAAAAAGCTGAAATTTGAATCTGATTATTTTCTCCATAATTCATCATGACAGCTAAGCTCCTTCAACAGGTCCTAGGGGAGTAAGGTTAACTCCAAGGGGAAGTGCACAATGTCCCCAGAGATGAAAGAAGCCAGGTGTTCTAGGTGAAGAAGGCATGTACTCACACAGGTGGACCAATGTCCACCTTGAGTGTGGGTTGTGTGTTTATGTGAGAGAGAGATAGTTTCAATATAAGCAAAACAATGTTGCTGGCAAGGTGGGAGCAGTAATTCTGTGACAAAGTTTGGGGAGCCACCTGGAGAAAGGTTCAGGAGAAAGGAAGCAACGTGTTTGGTGCCGGCAGCAGCTGTCTCCCTGACTGAACTGCAATCGCAGCTCTGGCTTTGGCTCATTAGAAGAACTGTGCTTTACTTAAAGAGATTTGAAATTATTCATAAATAATTCAGTGCCACTGGGAGGGCAAAAACAATTGTGTGAACATTAAATTTCCATTAGCCATATTAAATGCAGGCAGACTGTCAACTGTTCTCTTGGGTATCAGATTCAGCACAGCGTTAGGCTGGGTAACCAGAGGAAGCCGAGCTACCAGAAGGGAGTATGTTGAATTGTTTAAGATGAAAGTGAAAAATGAGCTATTTCAAGATACTCAGGGATTCCAAGAGCGATTAAAACACTATACTGTCTTTAAAAAGAAGGAAATTCTTTCCTTTGAGGCAACATGGATGAAAACTGGAAGATACTTATTAAGTGAAATAAACTAGGCACAGAGAAACAAATACTGTATGATCCCACTTATATGTGGGATGCGTAAAGTCAACTCCATAGACACTGGAGAAGTAACGCCAGGGGCAGGGATGTGGAAGGGGAGGTGCTCCTCAAAGGGTACAGAGTTTCAGTTAGACAGGAGGAATGAGTTTTAGTGGTCTATTGCACTACATTGTAACCACACTTAACATAAATGTATCGGGTATTTCAAAAATGCTTAAGAAATATATAGTAACATCCTCACCATTAAATAAAATGGTGAGTTAGTGAGATGATGTGTATGTTAATTAGCTTGGTCAACTCTTTTATGCTGTATGCGTAGATAAAATCATCTCACTGTATCCTCAAAATATTCAGTTTGCCAACTAAAAATGAATTAATTTTAAAAACAAATTTGGGCAAATAATGCCAGTTAACAAAAAAATGTTTTATATAAAAGGACTGTGGATCAGACTGGGAAAAAAAATAAAATGGTGAAAATTCATTCACTCTTACTTAACTATATGAGAAAAAATCATTCTTTCAAGTCCATTATCAAAAGTATCAAAAATTCCGGTGGGCCAGAAGAGGTTGGCTCATCTATTCCTTTGCCCCTGGAGACGGTGTTAGTAGCAACAAAGGAAAACATTCTTTTTTTGTGAAATCAGAGAAAGAAGAGGTCTTAAGACTCCAGGGGCAAGCATTTCTATTAGTACATGAGATGCAGGCTTCAGGACCCTGCTCAGTATCTTTTTATAGGTTTATTTGTTCAGTGGTATAGGAAGACATAAAAAATGAGAACATTGCTTAAGCTGACATGATATTATGTGGCTCATTTTACTAAAATGTAACATTGTACACATTTCTGGGATTTGCTCTTAAGTACTCAGGGCATTAGCTTATATGAGCTCCATAGAGCATTGCACCTCTATTGCAAAACTTAATTGATTCAACCAAGCTAGAAGCAGGAATGATTCTCCACACTGTCTTTGCCACTACCTGACCTCACCAGCTTCCCCTGTATGTATTCTTACTGGTTTTGCAACCTGTTTACCACATTATAGTAGGAATTTCCATTTTCTTTTTCATTGGCTTGTCAGAAAAATAATTGACAAAGAGCAAAATTCACCATTTGTAAGGGTACAGTTTAAAAAGTTTGTTAATGTATTTAAAGACTTTCACCCATGCCATAATCAAGATACAGAACTTTGCTATCACCCCAAAACTTCCTTTATCCAACTTTGAATTAACCTTTATCCCCACCATAGCCCCTGACAAATACTGATTTGATTTCTGTTCTACAATTTGGCATTTTTCTGAATGGCCTCTACTTAAAGTCATATGTAGATAGCTATAATGCCTCATTTATTTCATTTAACATGGTATTTTTGTGATTCATTAATATTCTTCTATGAAATTTTTGATGTTAGTACTGAGTCCACTATAAGAGTGTACCACGTTTTTTTAATCTATTCAAGGCTGATGTATTGTTCTCCCCACATATTGGCAGTTATGAGTAAAGTCAATGTCCACCTTCTTCATTTAATGTGAATTAATAATTAGCATTAGTTTCATGACATCTTTTATTTTGCTATTGTGAAATCACAGGTCTCATGATAAGGGTGTGTTTAGTTAGAAACTTCCAAACTGTTTTCAAAATTGGTTCTGCCATTATTGAATTTGAAGAATTTTTTGGGTGCATTTGCTACTTGTCTTTTATCAAATGTGTATTTTTCGAAAAATGAGGACATTGCTTAAGCTGACATGATATTATGTGGCCCAATGTGTATATCAGTCTTACAAAAAGCAAATGTTTTGAGTTTAAGATGTCTAACTTATCAAATTTCCATTTGTAGTTCTATGTGTGAGTTTTAGGTTATGGTTCACTTTGGCATGTACGCGTGCCCAATTCGTTCAGACCATTCATTGAATACTTTTACATTAAGATGGTTGTTTCAATTCTCAGTCATCTATTCTCTTCCATTGATCTATAGATGGTGGATCAATCACTATACCAATACATAGTGTTTGGGTTGCACTGTTTCAAAATAATTTCTGCTGTCCTAGGTCATTTCTTCTTTTATATACATTTTAGGAAATATGGTAAATTTTAACACAGATGATTGCATTAGATCTATAAATAAATTTGGGGAGAATTGGCTATTTTACTTGAGTGAGCTTTTATATCCACAAACACAATGTGTTTCTTCTTAATAAATTAATTTATATTTTCTTAATTTTCCCCTGCAATATTCTGGAGTAATTTTTAGAAGAGAAATTTTAACCTTATCCTTAAATTTTCCATACTGTTAAAGTAGTTTTTTAATTTTAGTTTCTTATTTTTATCAACTCTATGTGGGAAAATCATTTGTTTCTTTATTTTGAGTTAATTTCTTGAGAATTTGCTAAACTCTATTCTATTCGTTCTTAAGAATCTTGGAACTCTTTTTGAAAATTATTTTGTCTTTCCAAAATAGACAATTTTATGAAGCCTTTCCAATATCTATGTATAAGACATCTATGTTTGGTTCATGGCTTTAAGCTATTTGTACATTGTTAATGGGAGTGGCAGGAGAGGTCCCTTTATTTTGTTTTGCATCTGAAGGGAAGGCTTTCACCATGAAGTATGAAATTTCCTGTAGGTTGAGGAAGTTTTGTTCTCAGGCTAAAGGCATCTTCTCTTCTTACTTTTTTTTTGGAGATTTTGTGGATTTTGTTCAAAATTATATTACATTATGTTTCTTTTCTTCTTAATACATTGATAGAAGAAACAGCATCAATTTGTTTTCAAATGTTGAAACAACCTTACATTCCCAGGTTGAATGTCAGTTAATTATTCCACATTTTTCTCATATTGCTGTATTTTAATTGTTACACTTCTATTAATGTTTGCCACATCTGATCATGCAGTGGATTACTCTGTAGTGTTATTTTCCTTGGAATGTCCACTGTGGTCTTGCTTTCAGAGTAGATCTGGTCTCACTCAGAGAGAGTTGTGATAAGGTTCTCTTTTATTTTCTGGAAGACGTTTCATAAATTATGAGTATTTCTTCCTTAAGTTCTTTGTGGATTTTACTGGGGAAAATATGAAGGACTGGACTTTTATTACTTGAGTGGATTTATGGTGATTCTCAATTTCTTCTTGGAAGAGATTGAGTGATTTCATTTTGAGTCATCGAATATATTGCCTTAAATTTATTTAATACACCCTTGTCCTTTTAATGCCACTAGGATCTGTAGTAATCTCTTCCTCCAACATTCTTAATGTAGGAAAATTTTGTTTCTTTTTTTTTTTCTTGATTAGCTAGCATAGTAATAATCTTATTTGTCTTTTCAAAGGATCTGTTTTGGTTTTATTGATTTTCTCTACTTTTGTCTGTTTTATGTTTCACAGACTTTTACTTTTTCTTTACAATTTTCTTTTCTAAATTATTTGACTCTAATTATATTTTATCTTTAAGTTTCATAATTTTGAAACTTATTTATTTGAGACTTCTAGCATGACCATCTGATGCCATGAAGTCCCCTCTATGGACTATTTTAACTGTATCTCATCTAATTTTATGGATTCTAACACATTATTCAATAAAAATATTATAATTTCCTGATATTTCTTCTTTGACTCTGGAATTATGTAAAATAGAGTTGCTTAGTTTTCAAGTAGCTGGATATTATCAAGACACCTTTATGTTCCTAAATTTCTGTTTAATGCTGCTGAATTCACAGAACATATTTGGTGTAATTTTTAGGACTTTAAGCCTGATGATATTTGTTTTGTGGCCAGGAAGCTCATCTACCTTGATGGCTACTCCACATGTGCAGAAGATTAAGTGTATTCCTCTCTTGTTGAGGGTGATGTTCATCAAACATCTATGGAATTAGGTTAGGATGCTGGTATTATTCAATGCTTCTATACTATTTTTTACATGTGAATCTTTCTGTCAGTTACTAAAAGAAGAATGTTAATCATTCCAAAATTAATTTTGGACTTACCCATTTGCCTTTTCAGTTCTATCAGATTTACCTTATAAAATTGTATGTAAACATTATGGTTAAATGTAATTCTAATTTATTGCTTTTAATAAGTCTTTCTGTTCCTTGTTCCAAAATCAGGTCATGTATTAGCAAAGGAAACGAGTTTCTTCACCATAATTATTTGAGAAATTGATTAAATATTTAATTAGTTAAAAGTCAGGTTGGCACTGATAGACCTAAAGAGATTCAGAAAATTATTATTATTGTGTCAAATCTGAATTTTGAAAATGCGTGTAGGATTTAGGCCCCTTATTTAATTGTTATTTGATCATTTGACTATTAATTAGGGATAGCCCTTACACACATGTGACCTATAAAACTTATAAAACTCACTTATTCCAATCAGAAGCTGAATTTGAAGTTTATATTGTTTTTCCTCTAAAGACATTGACATTCTGCTCCACTGACTTCTTCCTTCTGGTAGGATTAATGTGTGACACTCTTCCTGCCCCTTGGTAGAACAATAGGCCTGCTCACTCCTGCAGGACGAGGCTGGAGGAGGGTTCTGCTCACTTGCGGGTCCTGGGCTCTAGTTTGCCTGCTTAGCCATGCAGTCTTGCCTATGAATGCCTCAAATCCTGCCTATTTTCCTCTTTGTGCTTTCCATCAGGCATAGCAATTAATATGGACAAGTGAGCCTTGAGGGTTTCTAAAAAAGGAACATCACTTGGTGATTGGGTCAGAAAGAAACTGGAAAACCGAGGACATGTGAGGGAGACATGTGTTGGGAGAAGGAAAATAGATTCCAGTTGCCCTGGACTTGCCTTGGGCTCCCTTTCTAAATCAACCTGTCTGATCAGAATCTGCTACAGATAAACTGCATCAAGGGGCAGCACCTCACTCTAGGAAAAGGTCTTAAAATTGACCCATCTCCATCCCTATTCTGATGTTGAAATCCCTTCCCCAGCATTTTACTAGTGTGTCCCCTCTACTCACAACTCAGAGTAGGCTGAGGCAGTGTTTTCATCCTTAGTCCTGATGATAAGCAGCTTCTTCCATTAAACCCATATCTATTTCCCTTCCACTTCTTTCCTTAGCTTTAGTTGGATCCTGAGGTCAACATTTCATATACTTGGAAAATGTATTGCATCTCTGAATTTCCACTTCCCCAAGCTAGCATTTCAAGTTACTCAAAAGATGTCTCATCATCCAGACCACTATGTTTTAAAAATTGCACTTTGTCTATGTTCTTATTAGTGTATAAAGTTGAGAACTAAACAGACTTCTTCAGATATTGTCTGAAAACCATCAGAAGAAAGGAGAAATATTTCTCTTTCCAAATTGTGCTTCCATAAATGATGCCCTAGTGATCAAACCATGGTGTCACATTCTACCAGGTGATGAGCCTGGTTAGCTCTCTCTCTATTTGTAGTAGAATGCCAGAGTTGAACTTTTGTATCTGTTTCATAAAGGTTATGTGCAAAGAGGAAGAAGAAAAAGTCCAAAAAAGAAGATATCATTTTCTTTTCATAAATCATGTTTGAATTTTAGTAGAAGAAAGTTTCTTCAGTTCTGAAAAGAACTACATAACAAAAACTAGTTCTCAGAATTTCTGGCTCAAATACCATGAACAGATTATTTCCTTACTTTGGAAAAGTTTTTTAAAATCATGTATCCAAAGGCATACCTTGAGCAGTGACAAGACATTCTTTCTGATATGCATATATTAATAGGAACTTTCATAGAACACTATTCCCATCAAACTACATCTTCATTAAATCTAAAAACTGCAGAAATCCCATGTTCTTTAATAGGTCATCAGTTCATGAAACATGCATTATGCCAAATATTGATGTTTTAACAAATGTCAGCTGATAAAAATCAGTGTTCTTTCAGGTTTTTTGCTTTCTACCACCAAACCAGTAACTGTATCAAGATATGGAAAGCAGCGATCACTGGATGATAATAGGAAGGATTTTGCATAGAATAAGTTCTGGATTTAAACAGAATTGCCTTAGAATGAAGCTCCACCACTTACTGATTGTGCAAAATGGGGACAATTACTTAAGCAGTTTAGGACTTAGCTTTCTTAGATGCCAGACACATGTGATGAAAAGGCTTTTTGAGAAAGTGCAGAAAGGCATTAAGGAGAATTCTCCTCATCAAGAAGCAGTGTATGGTAGCTGCTCTTGTTTTCTATAATGAGGACAGGGGGCTCTGTTCCCATTCTTACTCACAAAGTAAGTTAAGAAAACCTGGGATGTTTGCTGGTGTTTGTTCAAAGAAAAGTTTGCTGATACCTGCCTTTCTCCATTTGTATACACTAGTTTATTGTCCATCCCGGTCTGTTTTCATTAATAAGTTTTTCTTTCCACCTAAACTCTAATATCTTCCAAAAAAAAATCTAAAAGTGGATCCAGGTGTGCCAATGTCATGAGTAGAATACACTCTACTCAATGCCCTGATCCAGGAACCCAGAGCATCTGTATCATGGGAGCTTCTGAGACATATAAACTGTGCAGGCCTACTCCAGGCCACCTTGTAAGATCAGCATTGGAACAGCTTCCCCACATGGGTTAGCACCTCATCCCAAACACGAGATGGAGAATGACAGACAACTTTGTAGTATGGACCCACAGGACACTAGGAATAAGAGCAAGTTGAACAAGACCTGGTAGAAAACTCTCTTTTTACACATGAGGAAGTTGCAAAATATATATATTTTACATATTCTAGTAGTTCAAGTTAGAAACTGGAACTCACTATTGAATTATTTCCATAGTGTTACTCTGCCTATCTTTGAAGAGCAAATGGAAGAAAGAAGATTATAGAAACAAAACTAGGGGATAAATACTTTTTATTTACATCTACATAGATTATTCAGTGTTCAAGAAAATGAGCACCATTGAGGTAGACAGGGGCACCTGTCTTATTCATCACAGAATCTCTGTGTGACATTTAAGATGCGTGAATAAAATACTATTTAATGAATGAATGAACCAGAGTCAAAACACAGGAAATAAAGAAACCTTGTTGCATGGACAGATGAAATATTAGATTGTTTTCCAGCTCAATATGAAGGATCTAGAAAAGAGTTTGCTGGTAGCAAGAACATTGGGAGACGTTTTGCAAACTGATTAATTGAACATTTAACAGCTTGTTTTCATGTACAGTTTACTCAATTTATATAAGCAATTACTGAATTTGCATGTACAAATGGATGCAGCTGCAAAGCCTAAGGTATTTTTTTATTAGATCTACTAAATTTGAATCAGAAAATAGGTTTAAAAGAAGCATTTGGCATAGTTCTCTCTGCTAATGATAAATGAAACTCAGCATCTTGTATTTGAAAAAGGGTGTTAAGAAGGTCACTTTTACCAAATAAACTAATTGCATGTGAAATGCATGAAATCTTGTTTTACACTTAACATGCAGAAGGAGAATGAACCTTAATCATGTCCTACCTTGATGGAGTCCTAACTCCTCAACTCTCTTAAATTGTTCATGTTTCTTAAATTCAGAAACAAGACAGGAATGCAGGCAGCCACAGCCACAATGTTAAAATACATTTTAATTTTTATATAAAGCTGATGTCATTTTTCATAATTCTTTTCATGATTTTATACTGGAACTTAAAAGTATGGATGAGGAATTTGGTGTTTGATGAGATAACTTATCAAAACTTGACTTGGTACAGACAGAGATTTGTTAGACTATATGTCCCTGGTTTACCAGATTCCTATCCCATAGTTTGAATTGTATAAAGCTGGCTTAATATATAAATAAGAAAATGATGCTTTTTTTTTCATGTCTGATTACTTCCAGGCAGAAAGAATTTCATGGTGTGTTTGTATTCACACTTCCAAAATCTTGACTGTATGTTGAATGTTCGGAGTTTATTAGTGATTCACGTACTTGAAATTTTTCTTATGTTTTAAATTTATGTTAATGATGTAAAGAGCTATCAGATGATATTCAGAATAACTTGTACACAGAAGTAATTATTATGGTTTCATTTGAAGTGTTTTTTTTAATGAAACCAAAGTGTTCTAACATTGTGTGTTTTAAGTCATACTAGTGCCGAGGAAGCTAAATGGCAACTCCCTGGTTATAAATCTAGAAGATTCTTCTGATCCTAGATACTCCTACTTTTTATCTTCATTAAAGTATATCAAAAAGAGGCTCTCCAACCCATAAAACAAATCCAATAAATTTCAGCTTGTTTGAAGCATTGCCATAGAGCCTACACTACCCTTAGGAGAATTTATAATGATGATTTGTTCCTTCGAGCTAACATCCATTTTATTGTTTCTCTTGATTTATAAATTGCCTTGGAAGCTTTTGACCATGGAGTCCTATTACTTTGTCTTTAGTGACTCGTAAGATCCAACTTTGCTTTCCATGCAAGCATTTTGTATTAAGTGGAACTCAGTGACAATCTGTATGTGTGGACCAACTGGACTTCTCTAGACAGTATTGGTATAACTGGTATAATGTAAGACTAAATTAAATTAATTATAGAATCACACATGCTGTGTGTGCTATAGTAGTGTGGTTATTTACTCAGGCTTCAGATATTTATTCATATTTCTTTCTGACTACCATTATTTTTCATCCTAACAGTTCCCAACTGATGGACATGCATAGATATGCCTGCACTGTACAAATGGCTCAATGCTTATTTTAGTTATATAGCTTACAAAGTAACCTCATGATACAGGCATTGTTACCTCTCCCTTTACAAACAAGAAAATGTTGAGGCCCAGGAAAAGAGTAACTTGCTTAGGATTCTACATCTAAAAATGGTCAATTGAACATCTAGTAAATGAGATTAAAACCTACTTACCAACTTGATATCTGGTGTTTATATGAGTTCTCATATATCAGTGTACAAGTTGAGCATTTTAGCTACTAAAGTGAATTCCAACTGAGAAGCTATAAAATCTAATGAAAACAGAAGCAATTTTTAAAGTTTCTTTATGGCTATGAAATTTTCATTCTAAATTTTGAATCTCACTTTTAAGCTAATTATTTTAAAATATGTAAGAGATCTGAAGCCCTTCAAGTCTTCTGAAATTCTGTTGGCTTTAAAAATGCACATTCTAGTTGTTATCCAACTTTCTTGCATTCCATTCTTTACAAGTACAGCAACCAATGGTCTTCTAAAGCATCATTATTGCACATGGATCCCCATCGTGTGTGTTAGTCTTTTGCTTGTCTCCATTTCATCTCTGTGCACTAAGAGTTTCATCTTAAGGCATCACGCACCAATACTCCATGCCCAGGATAGATGATGTGAAACTCTGACCTCCTGTTCTCTTCAGGAGCAGCTTCTGATTTCAGATGCGATGCATTTCTGAGAAATACATTTCAAAGTGTGTTTTTAAAAATCTTTGCTATATGCACTAGGGCTCTCATGTGTTCACGCCTGCGTTGGCATTATTATTAGTCTCTTTTCTAAGAGAAGAAAGCAGAATTGTGTTAGGTAGGTTAGAAAAAATGACATGCCAAAATTTGAAACTAAATAATGTGGGGACCATTTTTATATAGCTGCATATGATTCTACCCAATTTGTTTCTTCCCTGGAAATGATGTCCTCTGGCTATAACCCTGTTTTTATGCTTCTGATATACACATAGTTATGGATTTCCCCCCTCCCTGTGGCCACCTACAGTCTACCTAGACCATATCATAGGTCAGGCTGTCACCACAAACTAATGCTGCCCACAATATTCCATTAAATGGTTAAGCTTCTGGGACTTGAAACAAAATTATTTATGATTCTTCTGCTCTTTAAACCAAACTCCTTGTTCAGAAAGAAGCAACCTCTCTAACTATCATTGAGGCTCAAAAGTACACATAAACCAGGACCAAGCTCTATGGAAGCAATCAGTAAATCAAGCATTGAGCAGATAGACTTTTTTTCCCTATTTTTCTTGCAATAGAGTATATTGGGCACTCTATATTTCATGCCAAATATCAGCAAATGATTTTCATTGGATTTCATTTCTCCTTTGAGTGAAATCTTCAAAATGAATATAATAATTTCCCCCTCATTCTTATACTTAAAATCTCTTAATTTTTTATCAGAAATAAATCACCTCCAAAATGAATAAAAGAGGTCATTTATTGTAGGGTAGATACTTTCTTAGGTATTTCTACAAATCTTGTAAGAATTTCTTCTGTGGATTAAAACTATTCAAACTCTGAATAAGTGGATGCTTAAAATTTGATATAATTTTTGTTGTTGCTGTTAGCAGAATCCTGTACTGCCTTTGAAGTGCCATTTAGAAAGCTACTGTATATTTAGCTTATTCACAAACGCAAGGTCTGTTAAAATCTTCATGAGAAGCTTTGTGGAAATTGACAAGTTTGTGTTTTCCAAGGCTGTTTAGAGAAGTGAAAGCCATGACAATTAGATTATTGTACTATAATGTGGTTTATGTACTTATTAAATTTATATCTATGAAAGAAAGATTTTAAATAATTTTAGAAAAACACATTGTGTGTATAGATACCTATATGCACCAAAAAGGAAACACACAGACACAAAGAGAAATGCACACAAAAAGAACTATTTATGTTAATTATTTTTATGAAAAATTCATATTTGTGTTTGAAAATGGACAATGTTAATGCTATTTCCCTTTCTATCTATAGTTGCACTGAAGTGTTTGATCTTCCCTACTTTCTCATACCTCACTATAACAGAGAAAATTTGAGGGTATTTTTCCTAAATAGACTTTGGGTGTGGGAGGTGCTCAGTCTTTTAAATTTCTGCTTGCTGTAACTGACAGCTGTGTTATTGAAGGTCATGGGAAACTCAATAGAACTCATAAATAACTTTATTTCATCACTTAGCTAAGATTTAGTATAGAATATCATTTTATAATTATCACCATCTGACATTCACGCTCACACCCTGATAGTGCATACGAAGCAGAAGTTACCTTAAGAACTTGACTTTGTGTTGTTTTCCATTCATGTGAAATTTTATTCCAGGCTCTGTGGTTAGAATGACTGGATTCAAATAAGGCTCCACATCTGTAGGTTGTTGACCCTGAAGAATTACTTACCTCTCTGTACCTCAAACTTCATCCATAAAATCAATATTAATAGAAGCCTTCAGCATGATTGGAATATTTAAATATAAAAGGTGATGATAGAGATAGATAAAAGATATACTGAATTATACCAAAACCACAGTAAATATTACCTATTATTGTTATTCTTTTCATCATTACTAGTATAATCTTTGAATTTCAGAAATCCTGGAAAGTAAAACATTAGCTTGTGATTCCTTAAACCTGAAGAAGGTGCCCCAGATTGACGCTGCAAGAAACCTATTTTTCAATTGAATTTTCCTGGGCCTCTCATTTTTTAGAGCAATTTACAAAGCATTCAATTCAATTCTCGCCCACATTCTTGAAGTCTCCTCAACCCACTCTAACTCCCTGCCACAGGCTTGACCACTGTTTATAAGACCCTCTGGGAGTAACATCTCAACAACTGTACTCCAATTTTCACCACAACACACTGGATAAACCAAAGCCACCATTCCCCAGTACACTAAACCTGTAAACCAGGTTTATCAGTTGACAAACCTGGTTTTGATTTCCTCAAGGTAACCATGTTAACTTCACTGTTAACTCCACATGGTTATTAAATGGTCACCAAACCCATATAAATACACTGCCCGGTCTCATGAAATAATTCAAGATTTCTCTCTACCATCCATGGTCTTTCTCCACAAGGTCAGAGAGAAAAATGGAACACCAAACCCTGCATCCACAGTAAGACTTTTACTTCCCATTAAAGCCCCAAGCCACCATGAAGTTTCATTTCCTGAACTTCACAAACATGCCCAAAGATAGTTCATCAAAGGTATTAAAACATTTTACATCTCAGTTTACTATCAGATCTCCATGTTCCATACATTTGAGGTAGAGCAGATCTGAGCTGCACTTTGTGCATATTATCAAAATAATTATTCATTCACTTATTCAACAAATATTCTTCAAGTTTTAAGAGATGTTAAGGACTGTTCTGAGTAGGCAAATCTTTGGCATTTGAAAATAGTGGTGAACTTAGCAACAAGTACCACCTGCAGCTATGAGCTGAGACTTGAATCGGCACTTGGAGATGCAAAAGACCACAGCAATTAAGTGGCTTGTTCAGGCATCACAGTTTTCATGCACACAACTAAAACAGCAAGAAAAAAGATTCTTTTGCTCTTCAACCTAGAAAATCACCCCTATTTATCAACCAAAATGCTCTTGTTTCCTACTAAGACACTGAAATATCTTCATGGTAATTTAAAATGTCATTAAATTTAACTAGAAATGATGTTTTCTAATTGATCAATAAGCAAAAGATAATAAATCAAACTGTTCCTGGGAGTTCAGAAAACTAGCAAAGCATCCTTACAGGCATAGTTAATAATATATAGCACATGACAATTTTGACTGCACACAGAGTCCTCACTAGAGTCAGGTGCAATGGTGAACACCTATAATCCCAGCGACTCAAGTAGGAGGACCGTCAGTTTAAGGCCAGACTCAGCAACCTATTGAGGCCCCTAAGCAACTTGGCAAGGCCCTATCAAAATAAAACATAAAAAGAGTTGGGGATATTATTCAGTGGTTAAGCACACCTGAGTCAAATCCCCACTATACACCCCCAAAAATGTCCTCATTGGGATTAACAAATAAATTAACAAACGATATAAAGAAATACTGGACTAATAGCATTTCCCAATTTTTATGGCATTCCTCTCTGGTTAAATATAAATTAATCTGAAATGTAAGTTAAACTATTTGGAAAGTAAATGAAAATATTAGTTAGTAATGCAACTCTTTCAAACATAAACCCAAATGATAAAGACTGAATTGAAAAAAATCCTGTTATATAAAGCAAAAATACCATTGTTATCTTTTTTGTTTCTTAAGTGTTATTTGTAATAAGCAAATGCATACAGAAGGTACTCTATTCAAAAGTGCAATTATCATTAAACAATGAATGGATGTTTCTTACATTTTCTTGCACTAGTGCAGTGTTGTGTGTGTTTGTGTGTGTGCATATGAGACTGTGTGTGTGCCCTGTTCTCAATGTTCTTATCTTTGATGCTCTTCACTTATTTTTCCAGAATTTTATGAGAGAAAATAAGATAACTGACATTCAGCCTTTACTTTTGTCCAACATATGCAATTTGGAGCATATGTTTTATTTCTTTCTTTTGAAAAGTATTTATTCATTCATGAATTATTTGAAAGTATGTTGATTTAATTTCCATGTTGTTAGAAATTTCCCATCAATCCTTATGTTTTTCTTGTATCTCTTCGTCTTACTGTAAACCAGCAACAGTTCAATCTCTCAAAAACTGTTGGGGTCTGTGTATGATATTAATACAGTCATTTTGGTTTGTGATCTGTAAGCATGTGAACAGAATGTGTAACCTCTCATACAGCTGTATTCATTGCTGAATTTACTCCAGTTAGGTTATATGTGATACTTTTGATATTCAATATCTGGTGTACTTGGGTTTTGCATTTTGTTCCCCTAGCCATTGAACAAGGTTTGATTAAACCTCTCATGTGTTAAGACATTCTCCATAGAAGATGCCTCTTTATCCTTTTAATTCTTCAATTCTTCTCTGTATACTCTTCAGCTATGTTCAAATGTATATGCAAATCATATAGTAGAATATTTTCATTGGATTGATGCCTTTGTCATAAGGAGAATCTTCTGGATGGATTTCCTCAGAGACCTGTTCTGCATAATGCCTCCTGCTACTCTGTCATCGCCTGGGAATGGCTTGATTTTTCTGACTTGCTGCTCTATTTCTATTGCCAGCTCCTCTTCTGCCACTTTAATATCATCACCTTTCTGTTGATGACCATGAAGCCTGTATCCCCTGCTTTACAGAATTTCTCACTCTTGGCTGATCTGATGCTCCATTTAGACAGAAGTACAGTTCTTATGAAAGCTGCCTGCATAGAGAGTATTGAATATCCTGTTATGAACAAGAATAGGTATCATGCAGGTAACACTCTTCCACATGATTGTTCAAGGTACACACCACACCCGACTCTACTATTTAGCAAACATTTACATAGGTCCTGATATGCCTCAACAACTATTTTAAATCTTTACAATGTTTGCAAAATGTATCTTTTGGCTAATATAATTCTCTGGTGGAATGAATTAATTAGGTATCATTTTGACTGTCATTTAATAAGACTATGAAGGCACGGAATCATAGAGATGAAAGGAATTTCAAAGTCCATTCAACAACCCTTGGCTTGTGAAGGCAGGAATATAAGCCAAATTTGGCCAAAACAACAGGGACATATTTTCTTCCATAGTGAAATGTGAAAAGGATAAGGGTGAACTTTCCTATGGAAGGAATCTAGATCTCTGCCTTGTTTCTGGGAGGAATTTCTTCCTCTTGGTCTAATATTTGGATGAGAGAGATTCTCGGTTCATTACCTTAAAATCTCCCAACTATAAAGGAAGTCTTTCTTATTCCAGGTTCAGTTCCAAGTGAAATGAGTTCTGATCAAGCTTCCTTCCACCATCTTTGGTGGCCACCATAAATGTGTCTCTAATGATGGGAGCTCCCATCAAACCCCATGGCCAAGGTAAAGGAAGGACATGTTTCTCTAGAGGAGTCATCTGCTGATTCTTAGGGTGGGATGCAGCAACAGGGGTACGGGAAAGAAAAAAGAAAGAAACCTAAGTGTCCACTAAGTCTTTCACTTTATTTTACAGTTGGTGATACTGTGTCCCAGATACTGAAGGATAATTGTCTGGGTTTGTTTTGGTCAGTCTTGATTGCAACGTTAAGACTAGAATCTAGAGGTCTCTACACTACAGGACAAATGCATGTCTTCCTGAGGGAAATATTTCTAAGCATTCCCATTCTTGTAAGAAATTAAAAGGTGTTTAGTGACTGGTGATCGAATGTCACCTCAACTGTCATTATTTCATTACTTTGTAGAGAAGCACATATTAAAGTCTCAAGTTCTTCATGCCATGCCTAGGAGCATTCTTTGACATTTAATAATCTTAAATGTTCGTACTAAATTAAGTCAATTTTCTATCACTTCTTCATTTTTGTAAAATACTCTGTATGAATTATTTCATCAATCTGACTTGGAATTTCTGTTAGACAATTTCTAGTTTTCTGAAGATCTATACACCTTGTTTGGGCTGGATAGCTCTTTTTAAACCAGAAAATACCCTGTGATCAACTTTCACTCTCCAACCTTTTGCTAATAAGTCTGTAATAGTATTTTCCTTGTACAAAGAGCAAGAACGGGGATGAATAAACTCCTAGTGAAAATGTTCTTTTGATGAGTTGATTTGTGTCATGATTTTATTTTCAATGAGAGCACTTTTAAGAAGTTCAACTTAAAAAGTCCCTAAATGTAATACTATACCTAATATACAGAAACCACTTCAATCTGGTTAATATATAATCCCTCTCTTTGAAATGCTAATTATTGGTTTTAAAAGCATTCAAGGAGGCAAGTACAAAAGACATCCCCTGTTCTGCAGTTCCAACTGCAGAACTCAAGTATTTAAATGTCTCAGAGGACATAAGTAAAGACCTGTTGGTGCAGGGCTGCTTGAGGGAAACCAGGACAGGAGATAGCTGTCTTATGCCTAGACGTTCTTATGCCTAGACGTTCTAAGCCAGGTATAGTCTTTTCTGCTCTGTATCAATTAAGTGCTCTCATCTAAGGATTCCTAATATTCATGTTTAATTAAAACCTGCAATTTATATGTATACAGACAAAAGGATATAAATATATATAGACATATATTTCTAGATATGTATGATTTAACTTTAGATCTTACCAATAATTCCTCAGAACATTTGATATCTATTACAAACCTTGGGGAGTTGAATGTAGCCTCCCTTCATTCATTTCCTTTCCCAGGAAAGCAGGAACTTAGTGAACTAAATCTGTGCTGAGGATGGACTGCACAGGACATGAGCTGGGGCAGAAATTGCATTACACACACAAAATACATCCTATTGTTATGATTTGGGTGTGGAATGTCCCCCAAAGGCCCATGTGTGGAAGGCTTGGTCCCCAACATAGCAAAATTCACAGGTAGGTCTCTCAGAAAGTAATTGGATCATGAGGGCACTGACATTGTCAATTGATTAATTAAAAGATGGGTTAATGCAATGGCATTATTGAGAGGTGACAGAAACCCTAGGTAGTGGGGCCAGTTGGAGGAAGTAGGTCACTGGGGGCATGCTCTGGACCGGTCTATCTTGTCCCTGGCTTTGCTCTGCTATGCCCTTCTGCCATGATGCACTGCCTCACCACAGGCTCAGAAATCAGGGCACCAGCCAACCATGGATGGAAACTTCTGTATTTTTGAGCCAAATTAGATCTTTCTTCCTTTTAGTTGTTTTTCCTAGAGCTTTGTCCAAGCATCAAAAAGCTAACACATCACAGCTTCTGAAAAATTGTTTTTTTTCTGTTACTTTTGATAACATGTATTAAAATGCAACTTTTGAGAAAAATAAAAAAAAAGAAAAGAAAAAAAAAGCTAACACATAAGTACTTGCACATGATACAAATATAGAACAAAGAAATACTAGAAGTTTCTAGTATTTTTCAAATATGTTCTGAGAAACATGTCCTTCAGTATGTACACTACATGCCAACCTTAAAAAAGGACAAAGAGTAAACTGTAGAATGTATCTTCTTAGCCTTCAGTGTACACTAACTGATTAACTAGGCATTGCTTCAAATATAAAAACACCCTACCAAGGAATTTGCAAAAGAAGAAATAACCCATAAAACATAATTGGCATTGATTATTTTATTTGAAATTGAATTTGAAAATATCATTTCAAATAATCTATAGAATTCACTTCCAGAACATCCCCATCAATCATAGGAGAAAATCATTTTCACCAACCCTGACTTCCTTCTTGTTGTTTCTTGCTTTTCTCTATCTGGAACATTAAACTAGTATTTTTAAATGTATCCTGCCCTCTGAAATTCTCTCCCAGGTGTCATCAGACAGCTGTAGATATGTGGATTCTGAAAAATAAAAATAGCCAAAAATTTTGTGATAGTTTTGGGAGCTACTGAAGGAGACTCACTGGTTCACACTTAAGTTCAAAGTCCTTCATCTTATTTTAATGTATTTTTTATCTTTTCATTACTGTATCATGATTATATTAATGGGATTCATTTGACATATTCATATATACACACACTATAATTTGCTCTAGTATGTTCCCCAGTACTTCCACCTTCTCCTTCTTCTCCCTTTTTGCTTCATATTTTGGTCTGCTTTTTATTCATTTAAAAATTTCATTATCCATTCATCTGTTGTAGGGAACCTAGGTTGATTCCCTTGCTTGGATGTTGTGAGCTGAGTTTTCTTAGGAGTCTCCATACTGCCTTCCAGAGTAGTTGCACCAATTTTCAGTCCCACCAGCAATGTGTAAATCAGATTTATCTCCCCACATCCTTGCCAACATTTTCTGTTACTTGTGTTCTTGATAATTGCCATTCTGACTGGGGTGAGATGAAATCTCAGTGTAGTTTTGATTTGCATTTCTCTAATTGCTAGAGATGTTGAACATTTTTGCATAAATTTTTTGACCATTTCTATTTCTTCTGTGAAGTACCTGTTCAGTTACTTAGCCCATTTATTGATTGGGTTATTTGGGGGTTTTGGTGTTAAGTTTTTTGAGTTCTATGTATATTCTGGAGATTAATGCTCTATCTTAAGTGCTGGTAAAGACAGTGTGGTATATATACACAATGGAATATTACTCAGCCATAAAGAAAAAATGAAATTATGGCATTCACCAATAAATGGATGGAACTGGAGAATATCATACTAAGTGAAATAAGCCAGTCCCAGAAAACTAAAGGCAGAATGTTCTCTCTGATATGTGGATGCTAACACAAAACAAGGGAGGGATAGATTAGAGGTTTATTGGACTAGACAAAAGGGAATGAAGGGAAAAGAGAGAGGATGGGAATAGAAACAACCGTAGAATGAATTAGAGATATCTTTGCTATCCTTATGACCAATTGTAACCCCACATCATATACAACCACAATAATGGGATCCTAATTGGAACGAGTCATACTTACCTATAAATGTATAATATGTCAAAATACACCCTACTGTCATGTATATGTAGAAAGAAAAAATTTTAAAAATTTATAATTCTTTATTTTAATTCTGCAGTATAGTTGAGGGGTTTTCTTATGAAAATAAGTAATTAACAAGTAAATACAGGCCATTTGTGAAGGCCTGCTCATGTAGACATACTTTCCTCCTTTAGCTATTTTCTTCCATGCCCAACATTAAAAGGGACAGTAATTTTTTTTAAAATTGTCAATTTAAAATTGTCTATATTCATGTTGTTTGGAAATATATTTAGATTGTGGGATGGCTAAATGAAGCTAATTCACATGCATTTGCTAGCATATTAACTTTTACATGGTAAGAACACTCAAAATCTGAGCAATTTTCAGGAATGCCACCCAGTTGTACTAGAAATCTCTTGGACTCAGAGAACATTATGTGCAGAAAGGGGGATGGAGGAGACAGGGCCTCTGCTAAGGGGACAGGGGAGACCATTTGCCCTGCAGGGCCCTCCAGTGTGTCTCTGCTGGCCTCGAGTCCTGGCAGCACTCTGTCCCAGAGCCTAGAGTGGGGGAGACACTCTCAGTGTCCCTAAGGCCCTGGGGACCTTCCAGTCCCATCTTGGGCCAGCAACCTTTTCACCTAGTTGACCATTTTTCTGCTAAACTCTCCACAGTAGAGTCTCCACTGTGTCCTTCTCGGTTCTCCCTCCCCCTCCTGCCCATTCCCATTTGTTTATTAGTGAGCCACAGAATTAACATTGACCCAAGGCCACCAAGGCCACTAGGGCTTCCTGGGTGCAGTTCAATCTGATATCCCCACACTGACTTGCCCTGGCCCTCAGGAGCTTCTCTTATCTCCGCCACTCCATTGACATTCAATTTTATGCTGCTTCTTTTCTGTCACTTTTGGCTCTTTTGTTTATTTCTGTCCTAGTTCTCAAAACACTTCCCAGAGGATATGAATGTTTTTATTTTTCTTAACAATTTTTTTTTCCAAAACTACCACACACAACTTAATACAATACCAGTGTTAAGTGATATTAAAAATGTCTGGAAGCTTGTATTTCAATTTTTTGCATGTTGGCAATGGCCATCTATAGGACATTAAAGAGACAAGTGGGGAAAATATAAAATCCTCTAATAGTAAGAGATACTCTAGGAATATCATTTAATTTATTAAATGTATATATGGGAAAATAGAAATCAAGAATTCTAGTGGATTTCTTTACCTGATCCCAAAATCTAGTCCAAGTTTTCCTGCATTTTAGCCCATTGTAAGTTCTGATAAAAGAGCGTGGCATTCACCTAAGGATTTTCTGGGAAAACATTCAAAAGAAAGTATTACAGAGCTGGGAGCTTCAGAGAAACTGAACCAGTGTGAAGAGTCCCTCTTCAAATCCTGATTCTTCCCATCGAGTCCGAAGGAGTTCGGACA
Organism: Geosciurus inauris; assembly: GCA_004024805.1. Taxonomy (NCBI): domain Eukaryota; kingdom Metazoa; phylum Chordata; class Mammalia; order Rodentia; family Sciuridae; genus Geosciurus; species Geosciurus inauris. Next base: position 33,838 of record PVHX01002302.1, read on the forward strand.
TGCTGGTCAGAGTAGCAGGCATGAGTTAATTGAAGAGACAGGAAAGGGGACATTCTAAAGGGAGAGGGTGGATCCTCTCAGAGAGGACTGCACTCCAGTTTTATTGGGGATCTCAGAGTATTTTCCAGAGAGTCCTTCCCAGGTCTACCTCTTGACTTTTGACTAACAGCAAGGTGACATGAGACCTTCAAGTTCCCCACTGTCATGGCAACTCTAGGTCACCTTGGCCCATGCTGACTGGTTCTTAACCATATATTCATACAGAGTTTATGGTTAGGTGGAACTGTCCTTATCTCCTAGAGGTTCAGGATCTGGTCACAAAAGTCTCCTTCAGGGTAACTTAGGTTCCTCTTATCAACTTTATTTGGGGCCTGCATTTATCCCACAGTGAACAGGTAGTTTGTTGAGGAATGTGACATAGCCTATCCACTGAGGCCAGGCAGGGCTGCAGGTAAATTGCTTCTTGGAAAAGAAAGCATGTGGGGGTCAGCACAGTGGGCCCATTTTATAAAATTATTCTCTTAACCTTGTGTTCTTGCCATTCACGTCCATCTGCTAACAGAAGGAGGTTTAATCTTTTGTTTTCTCTTTTAAAATACTTCATGTATTTTTTATTGTTTAGAAAAACAGGCCTATAGGCAATGAAAATCATCTTAACAGTTATCTGTTATTTCAAAATATCTGAATATCATACTAGAATTCAGAAAACATATTGAGAAATAGACAACTTTCCTTATATATAATCTTGTGCCCTCTCTACTGTGATTATTTTTAATAATTATATTTTCAAGGTGGATACTTGACTGTGTAACATATGTCTGGCTAATACACTGCCATTATCTCTGTAATGGTAATTATTGGGGGAACGTTTAATGATGAAAAATGGGAAAAAATGAAAATGAAGTCGTCATGACGATGTGGAGGCCGTGCTCAGAGTCAGCCAAGGGGGATCTCTAATCACAGACTCCCACAGAATCACTGGCGCTGTGGAAGTGTGACAGGTTGAGGCGAACAGACCTCACATTCATTTCCAAGGTGATCCAGCATATACAGTGTTCCCAGACCGAAGTTAAGGTAGTGACATTTTTTAAAGTTTTGGTTATTTAGAAATATGGTCAGTTGTTTATTTACTTGACACATAAGTATTTAAGATATTATGTATCAGGCACTGTCCTAGGCTCAGAAAAACAACAAAATAGAACTCTTCTTTCTTGTCCTCTTTTTCCAGTGGAGGGAGAAGGGGATATTGAGTATCCTTACTGAGGACAGGCAGTGACCAGCATAGTGGTACCCAAGCAGGTCATGGACGGCAGGCCGCCAGCAGTACCATTACCTGCACATCCAACAGGGGTGCTCCTTCCTGTGAATGAGACAGAAGTGCCCAGAAGCACTGGGGAGGACAGCTGCAGGCTCCTGAGAGGATTCTGCTCACATCTTCCTGGGCTGCTCTTGAGCTGGCTCACAATCATGTTCAGGGTAGACCTGAGATGTTCACAGTAGGGGCATGTGTTCCCAGCTGCCCATCTGAGATGAAATAGAAGAGAGCCTGGAGTGCTCATGGGATGCTCGGTCAGCCAAACCTGCCAGCTCAGACAGTGTTTCCAAAGAGGCTGATATCACTTCAAATCATAAAAACACCAAGCAGCCCAACTCCAGGGTGCAACAGAGAGGCTGCAGCAGCACAAAGGCTGAGGCAGGATGGGCTGATCGTCACCCTCGTTTATTAAGGTGCCTGTATTCCCGGGCAAAAAATGCAACCTGGTCCCTCATGTATTATTTTAGGGGAAATGTTGAAAATACCAACTCCACAATGGAGAAAACAAAAGGGCAAACAAACTCTGGCTTTGATCATCTAATTTCTGTTGGAGACATCAAGGATTATGGAGCAGCATTATGTTCCTGAGTAGAAATTGTTTGCAAAATACTTACAATGAAGAAATAAGCATTTAGAAATTTGTTCAGTACAGAGAGATAGTTCTTGGATGGCTTCAGATATCACTTTTTAATTTGCTGGTGCAACCAGAATGCAGTGCTAAAAAGAGAAATTTGTTTAAGTCTGTGTAATAAAAACAATAAAAGGAAATTTTTAAAATAAAAATTTTAAATAAAATTTTTAAAATCACAGGAACATTTTTTTTAATTTTTTTTATTTTTATTTATTTTTCTCAAAAGTTGCATTTTAATACATGTTATCAAATATAACAGAAAAAAAACAAATTTTCAGAAGCTGTACACACTATTCACTGAAAATATTTGTTGAGGCAAACAGGAACATTTTTTAAAAAATACCTTTCTCAAACAGTTTTTAGGTCTACTCTTAGGAAATCCTATATGAGAAAGACCTAAGGAAAAAGAGCTAATTAAGTATCTGAACTTAAATCCTGAGAAACTTACACATTGTAAAATCCATCCTGCGCTGCGTCTGGACACGGACCCTGCTTCTTGCAATTGGATATAGAAAATAAGCTATCCAAGACTCACAGTCTCAACATAGATTATTCATAATCTCAACATAGCAATAAGAGCCATGTTGTAAGGTGGTAATTTTGTGTTTTTTTGCTCAAATATTCTGCTTGTACCACCTTTCACTCAGAATAAAAGAGACAAGTTCTTGTTCCTCTTTCAACTACTCTAGATTTGGAAGACTCTGAATACCCAATGTCTGATGCTACAACTTCTGTTATAGCAAAATACAACCTGGATCAAACTAAGAGCTGCTTCTCTTCTTTCCCATCCCATCTTCCCTCTGCCGTCCCATCGGGATAAGCAATTACAGGTGCTGAATTAACGGGAACAGGCAGTGTATTGTCTTTCCAACTTATTTCTACAAAAAATGTCTTATCTTATAACTATTTGTTTTTAATTTTCTTCCTCAACCTTGGGAAAGTTTGAGTTCTCAAACACACCTGGCTGCTAAGTTTCATATAAGTGATATAGGACCTGCCCTTCCATGGGCTAACCAGCTCCTACAGCAGGGCCTCCCCGGTCACTTGATCCCTGGTCCTGTCCTCCTCACCAGTTTGTTTCCTGCCATATGGGCCTCCTTGTGCCTCCAAAATAGCAGGCACATGCCTGTCACAGGACCTTTGCACTTGCCAGTTGCACAACAAAAAAACACTTCTTTACCAAATTTTGGCATCATCCCCTTCCTCATCATTTCCAAGTCTGGAATGAAATCTGCCTTCCCCATTTTGACCTCCCTGGAGCAAGCATCCTGGAGGCCTAGCATTCTTACCCAAATGCATGTTCTTATCTTTCTCCATAGCATCTCCATGCTGAATATTTTACTTGTTTGGTTTATTTTATCCCAAAGTAAAAATAACTCCATGAGACAAGGATTGTTTAGTTGTCTGACCCAAAGAAAAGCTTAATAAATACTGGAATAAATATTTGTCTGGGATATCCTCAGGTTTATGCAAGCATGTCTTGATGTTTTCCTTGAATTTCTTGAAAGTGCTATGTATCAGTATCATTTCGGGCATTCTGAATGCACTTTTTAAGAAAAAGTTAGTTTACAATTTGAATATGCTAGTTAATTATTTTTTTCTGTGAGCTTTGAGATTATAGGTAAAATTTGATTGTTGCATAGGATGTTCACTTATATTACCTAGCCTATCATAACTCTGGGGGGAAGACATGAAACATACAGCATGTGTATATGTTTATGTGTATATGCTCATGTGTGCACATGCATGTGAGTTGTGTGTTCGGGTCTATGTACAGTATGCATGTGCGTGTATTTGCTAATTTCATCTATTAAGTTATCAGCTATTATACGCTTAGGAATGACTTTTACTGTTTGTATCTCATGCCTAGATAAGTACTTGGCTCTTAATATATGCACCAACATGTCCTTCTGGGTGGGTAATGTATTTGCTATTATTCAATTGATCCATGCTCAAAGCCACTTAATTCTAGGAATGGATAGGGAGGAAATACGGATGTTCAAGGCTTTGTGAAGGAAGGAGTGACCTGTGGAGTCTTGATGAATAACTCAGTCGAAAAAATATTTAATGGATGAAAATATCATATATAACAAGTGAAAAACAGAAATTTTTAAAAACTACCAGAATACTGAGTAATAAAGTTATTTATGACCTCCAAAAAACCTAATTTTGGATTCAGACATTAAAAATAATATGGAAATGAAGGATGTCACATAATTCCAACACTGTGGAAGTTCTGAGAGAATGCTAATTAATTAGAATGCTAATTCTAAAGTAGTACAGTTACATTTCTTTGGGGTTCTCTATTTTGTAAACACTTGCAGGAAGTTTTACCCTGCACCATCCTGTGCAAGCTGGAATCTGTAACAATGTAGTAACAACTATAATAACTGTTATCCTCTAACAACTGTTACACTGTAACAATAGTTGTAAGCACGGTAACAACACAGGACAGCTCAGACCACAAGAACAGCCCACCACTGCCCTTCAGTGCTCGTAGCAACCTTTCCTTGAAAAGCAGGATAATTTCCAGAACATTCTTAATATCTGTGCAAATCACTTTTTGACAAATTTTTACTTGTTCCATTTCAAATTCTTATACTAGAGGGGGCAAAGTCAATTTTTACATATTATACTTATTTTCACATTATTTCATTGTACCTGTGTCTTAAATAAAGAAACATTATTTTTATAGTATATGCAGATGTATTACATAAATTAACTTGGAGTTCTTGGCTCCTTCTTACTATACTAATTCTAATGCTGTTTATCCAAATATAAAAGCATTATCTTCATGTTTCATAGGAAACCAAAACATTTTTTTTTATTCTCTCTTGAATTAACAGTACATTTGTTTCCTAAGAAATGCTTGCTTGTTTTTTTTACAAGATTACCAGTAGAAATCAAATCATCACAATTCGATTTCAGATGAAGCAATTTACTTATTTCAAAGCTTTTCATTAAATGTTAATAGTTCAGGGGTTCTACAATCAAATGTGCCCATTGGCACAGGCACATGCATGTGATAGAGTTCAGGGCCACTATCACTAAGGAGAATATTTTGAACAATCTTTCCAAAAATGTCCATTTCCAATAGGTAAGTCTACACTGGTGTTAGCCAAAAGCATAGGTTTGGTGCTATCAGAATAAGAGATATTGTGCAGGACAAGTACACGTCTTTTGCTATAACCTGCATTTTTTTTCTATACTAACTTTAAATGCATTGGGAATTTAATAACAAAGTAAGGGTCTATTAAAGTATATTGTTTGAACATCCAGAGTACATATGTAGTAATGATTATAATTAATCATATTAAACAAAAACTAATGCTATCTAAATGAACACAGTCTAAATTATATTAATAACAGTTTTTGTAAAACTGGAAGAAAACATACAGTTAATAGTGATTAGGGTGAGCTTATTCTTTTTTCATATTCCTTTTATTTCTAAACATCCTAAATTAAAGCACTTGCCAATATTTAATAACAATCTTTAATACACATGAGATATGTTTTTTCTATATTACTTTATTTTTTAAAATATCATAAGTAAAAGAAAGAGGAAAACACTGCTTTTTAGTGTGAATAATGAAGTTACAGATATTTTGGAATACTGTTTTTATGAATATATGCTTTTAACAAATATTTTATTGATGTATAATTTACTCACAAAAATCATATCATTTACAATGTATAATCTATTGGGGTTTTTTTGTAGTAACTCTCAATTTGGCATCACTACAAATTGAGTTTTTTCTTGAGGAATTTGGAGAATAAATTTGTCATTTACTCAAATGAAGAATTCACAAACACAAGCTAGAGTTTGGAGTGGAGAAAAGATGAATGGCTTTGCTGCAGCTCATAGCAGATTCAGATGCCTGCTAACATGCCAAGTTGTATGGGTGGCAGGTGAAGCCATTAGGATGGCAAAGTCACCAAAGAGGTAAACAGAGAGTGCAAGAAGATATGTGAGCTAAACCCTCATCTGGAAATCAGGGCAGGAGGAAGACTCAGCCTCAGAGAAAGGAAGGCCAATTGCAGGAGTGGAGCAAGAAAGAGATGCCCTGAGAGGAAGGTGTTCAGCTGTCCCACTTGCTACTTACTGATGGTGTAAGCCAGGTGAGGATTGAGGAGTGAGCACCAGATTTACAAATATAGAAGTTGCTTGTAATTACTACTCTAAGTAACTGTGAAAACCATATTGTCTACTATCAAAACTCTGATGTAGAAAAGGCAAGTTTTATTTTTTGTTAATTTTTATATAGTGGTATAAGCCCTGAGGCTGACAGTAGTTAAGGCTTTTGTTTCATATTCAAACTAAGTCAAACATATCAACATTAATGTGATCATATGGAATGCAAGTGTGGTTAAATTTACAATAAAATGAGTTCCTGTGTATTTCACAGTCAATGAATAACCCACTCATCATCAATAACAAGGCAATTGTTTTCAAATAATTATACATAATAGGAGAGTGTGCAACCATTATCATAACAAAATAAATAATACAAAAAGTAAAACTGTGTATTTAAGGGTATAGATGACAGAAAATGATTCAAAAGAAAGAAGGTTAGTAAAGTTATAGATTGTCAGGTCTTGAGCAAAGTTTCATTATAAATACTTAAAAGAAATAGCATATTTAGGAAAAATAGATGTGCTAGTCAGCTTTTTGTTGCTGTGACCAAAATATCTGACAAGAACAACTCAGAGGAGGGAAAGTTTACTTTGGGCTCAGGGTTTCAGAGATTTCAGTCCATGGTCAGCAGATGCCATTGCTCTGGGCCTGGAGTCAAACAGAACATCATGGCAGACAGAGTGGGGGAAAAAAGCTACTTTATTCATGGCAGCTGGGGAGCACAGAGAGAAAAAAGGAACCAAGGACAAGACATAGCCCAAGCCAAACCCTCAGTGACCTATCTCTCTCCTACATTCTAATTATCAGTCCATCAAATGGGATTAATACACTGGTGAGGTTACAATTCTCAGAACTGTAACATTTCCTCCTGAGTATTGCTATTAAATGTTGTATGTTCAACACATGAGCTTCTGGGGAGACACCTCATATCCAAGTTATAACAATAGCACATGGATTAACTGCTGTGGAGTGAAGGTATTACTTATAGAATTGATAATGAAGAGGAGACAAATTAATGCTAGAATGACCGAGTGGATAATTCCATTAATAGTTTCTGAATCAGTCTCCACACTTACAAGCTAAGTGATCTTTAAGTTATTTAATTTCTCTGCTCTTTAGTTTCCTCATCTGTGAAATAGGGATGATCATTCCATGTAAATGGCAGGACTCTTGTGAAATTCACATAGGGAGAATGCTTAAAGCACACAACATAATCCCCAATACATATTAGGTAAGCATTGGTGAATCTCAGCTACTATCATTAGTGATTAATGCAGCAAGAACCTTCAGCCCCTCTCAGTATCCCAAGAAGAGTCAAATGGCATGTCTCCACAATTGTCCAAGGACAGAGAGCATGACAAAACATTTATAACTTCTGTTATCTGCAGACCACATGTGTAGTATGTAGTTCCTGATAATGTCAACTATATTTCTTTTCAAATTAAGCCTATTTTTGAATTCTATTTAATCATGGAGTTTTCACATGTTTTTTTTGCATCATCAGCCAAAGAAGAAATATACTGTCCCCACAGCAGTCTTACATTCCCTCCTTTACCATCAAGACGTAGGCTATCCATGCCTCATTCACATCCTGGGACCTGTGCAGCCTTTCTGGGCTCTTGAGCATTCTAGAATAATCTATAAAAAGGAAGAAACCATTTGAAGTACAGCTATGAGAAATTGCGTCCCCCAGGAAGCAATATCAGATATCAGGAAGATATCTGCTGTCCATCCTTCTGAGGTCCAAGCAGGCTGCTTCGTGTCAGGGTTGTAAGGACTCTGAAGTCCACAGGCTGACTGGAGTAAGATAAAACCATATCTGCAGCGACCTGGACATTCCACTCACTCTTGATAATGAAAGATGAGAATCTCTAAGACGCCTTTGCTGGCAGAGAGTTCATCTCATGCTGTTTTAATGTTAAATCTCTATTGGTGTGATTTTTATGAATTTAGACTCTCTGCCCAGCTAACTCTCATGGTCCTAGCCTCTTCACCTTTTTCTCTACCACTTTCCAGCCCATCAATGCCTTGGTTGCTGTTCAGCTTGCTCTCAAGTGCCCCTCCCTCCCTAATAGCATCTCCAGTCATCTGAGAAAGTTGTGACTCTGATTTTAATCCATACTCTCAGGATAGCAGTTTCACCCTTAAGGTACCCATTGTATAACATTACATTGGGGAATAAAGGTGTTGTTTTTTTTTTTTATTATTGTGAACAAATCAAATGCATATCTTAATTTTTGTGGTGGACAATAAACGGCTTGGGAGCAGAAATAAGCCTGAATTATTGGCATATGTATACTTGACTACTCCAAGCACAATGCTTTGTACCTAGGCACTCAATCAAGTTTGGTATATGTCTTTCCCAGAAATATCACAGATATTGCTAATTCCCTGAATCTCAACTGTAGGTGAAGCTCAAGGTTGTTACAAGGGACATAGGGAAAGAAGGAGAGAGACTTAATACTTAGTATTTAGCTGATGATGTGACAAAGTAACAGTTTCAGCAGGAATAGAGAAATTGAAACATATCATTAGACAAAAGTGAAGGTGAAATGATATAGAAGATGACGTTGATGAGAATAAAGTAAGAGATTCATTGCTACAAGAAGCACCGTAGAGACTTTGGCTCAGTTGATGGTAGGAGAGATCTAGATCATACGCAGGAACAAATAGCCTGCATGAAATAAAGAATCAGAGTTAACAAGGCAGCTCACTAACAAGGAGACAGAAGTTATGTGCAATGCTTGAGGGGATAATAGAATTTGAAAAGAGAAACTTAAAGAGAAAGTGAATGAGGCGATGAAGAGCTGTATAAAAATTTTATCTGGAATAGTTTGAGAGGTAACTTTTGTATTTATGCAAGGCAAAAATAGTGCACTATTAAGATGGGAAGTTATAAATAATGATAAGGTTTGGTTTGAACTTTCAAAAGCACCTTCATCTATCAAAATGTCTCTTTGCTTCTCCATTTTGGAATCTGCACTCTTGAGCAGAGATGAGAGATAAAAGAGCCACAAGGAGGGTGGTGCTGTGGAAGCCATGTCTTCTGAGAATGAGGACAGCCCTGCAGGGTCAGAATTCTGGGTTAAAGGAGTGTTACCGAGGCACCAGTACAAAAAGACTCGACATTACCTGCTCCACTGGAAGTCTGAACATTTCCCAGTGTTCCTGGACTCTAGGGGTGGAGGCTAAGAGCAGGTGGAGCTGCCCTTCCTCCTCTTCCCTCTCCAACCACACTGCCTGGCCAAGCATCCATGAGAACCCAACATGATCTCCTCATTGTCTCTTGGGCACACAGTTCCATGGTCTCAGATCTAAAACCCAAACCTTATTGGCCATGATTCTCCTTTTGTTTGCCAGGTTAGGGTTGACCTTATATACACACCTCTGCCTGCCATTTGCATGCCGTCTGGAAGATGGCTGCTTGACAGCTCCTCTTGAAGTCCCCCTTTTCTATGTCTTCCCCCCAGGACATCCTGCTAGAGATGAAGCACAGTCTTCATCAGGTTCAGGACTGTGCATTCTGTTCAGGTGCTGGAAGGATTCTTGGCTGGTTAGAATTTTCTGTGCAGTAACTGTGGAGGATGTAATACAACATCAAAGCTTGTTAAGTTGGCAGTTACTCTCATGAATTGCTCATGGTACAAAATAGCTATTGCTTTCTGAGATCTGGTATCTCTTTAAATCCTATGGGCACTAGAAGTTCTGCACCATATCTAGCTTGTGGTATCTGGAATCTATCTAGGTTTTCCATATCCTTTCAGAATCATAAAGTCCAGAACTAGCCCATTCCTCATTAATGGATATCTACTTGGCTTTATATTGTGATTTTTGTAAGTGGGAAGTCTCTATGTGGTCCATGAGGATATTGCATTTTATTTATCCATAAATAAAGTTCTAGTCTGTGTTTGTGAAATTTATTTTGTATTTGAGGCACTGATTAGGTGAAGGGGTGGGATGAAAAGATGAACCCCCACTGCCACACCCTAACATAAGCAAAATCTCGTCATGAGCAATTCGGGAGGATGACAGGTAGCCCCAGAGTGTGCTTTCTCCTCTATCTTCATCACATTAGTTATCTATGTGTCTGTTTTTGTATTATTTTTGTTGCTAAGAATCGAGATTTTGAGTCATCAGTTTACAGAATACACTCTTTCTTAATAAAAATCTGTGGGAAAAAAACCTGGAAAAGTTTGTCAGAATCAACTATTTTGGAAGTTGAGAAATTAATCAAAGGCTTTCAGCACCCTGGAGAGCACTTGTTCAAGAGAAAATTGTGATTCTCAGTAACAAATAGAAACTTCGTGCAGTTTTAACTTATCTCAGTACTATCTATACCTCCCCAGTCCAATGGTAGCCATGCAAATAACATCCTACATTGATCCAAATTAATATTACATTATTATTTTTATTTATTAAGATTATTACACAATGTTTATCTTTCATTCTATTGATGTGGTGTATCATCTTAATTGATTGCAGGGTGGTAATTCAATCTTTCTTTTCTGGTATCAATCCCTTTGGGTCATATTATGTGACTATTTTGTATGATTGCTTTGTTTGTTACTATTGTGTTAATAATGTTTATGTTTGTACTCTTCAGATGTATTGATTTCTTGTTTGATTGTTTGCACTCTGTCTCTTGTTAGAGTACACTGGACTCAAGGACTGTGTTACAAAGTGTTCTTTTCTATTTTTGGTATTAATTCTTTATTGTCTAATAAAACTTATTAGTGGAGCAAGATCTTTTTTTCTTCCTAGGAAGTTTTGTTTTGTTTTTGTTTGTTCGTTTTTAATCAAAAATTTGTTCTCTATTAGGTCATTTAGGGTTCAGCTTTTCTAGTTCCTCTTGAGTCAGTTTCAGTAGATCATGCCTTTCTGGAACCTTCTCCTTTCCACTTAAGTGGTCTAACTTGTTGCCACACAGTGGTTCACAGTATTGCCTTAGGATAATTTTTATTTCTGTAAAATGGATCATTAAGTTTTCCTTTCTTTCCTGAACCTTCTCTGGGTTTTTTTGTTTGTTTGTTTTGGTTTTGGTTTTGCTCCAGCTGGCTAAAACTCTGGGTTTCTTTGTTCTTTTCAAATAACCAGCCTCTAATTTCATTGGTTTTCTCTATGTTTTTTCTATTTTGCATTTCACTAATTTTTGCTTTACTACCCAAAGTTTCCCTACCCATTGGGGCTATGTTCAGTTTGCTCTATATAACCCAGCATCTTAAAGCATACAAGATTGAGTTGTCAATTTGAGATCTTTCATTTTTCTTTTTTTTTTTTTTTTACTGGTAAATATTTATTAGAATATCTCCTCTATTCAAAAGATATTTATATGTGTTAATGTCATATACTGAATAATTTTCAAGTACATGATTAATTATTATAATAGTTACATATTAATATAGGTTAATATAGTGAATAGCATTAATATAGTACACATCTGAGTATTATATCTCTTACTTTTTTGTATTACATATTTCTATCATCAAGCAATTGTTTTTAAATTAATTTGAATAAATATTTATGTCTATCAACTTCTGCATTGCTCTAATTAAGCTACTTCTTATCATTAAATAAGAAAATAAAATGAAAGTAGCTGATATTGATAGTTTTATTATCCCCTGATTATATTCAGAATATTGTCAATTAGTTCTACTGATTCAACTATGCTTAAATTTAAGGGACTGTGTGAGTAATAGAACATTTAAAAAGATCAATAGCAGGTTTATCTTCAGATAACTACATTAAAATGGAAAGAATAATTTAATCTGGAACAATGGAATCACTCCAACTAATTACAAATAAACTTAAAGTCGACCTTTCCACTATAACTTTCTCTCTAATCTCTGCATTAGTTGAATCCCATAATTTTTGACAGTTTCCCTGCTTCATTGATTTACACATGTTGTAAACTTCCTTCTGTGGTTTCTGATTTGACCCATTGGTTATTTAGCAATGTGTTGTTTAATATCCACATAGTGTGAATTTCTCAGATATCTTTCTGTTATTGACTTAGAATTTTACTCCCTTATCATCAGGAAACATATATTTAAACAATTTTTAGCACTATAAACTTATTTAGGCTTATTTAATACCCTGGCATAGAAAATGTCCTGTGTATAGAAGATCATGAATATTCTGTTATTGTTGAGTGAAGTGTTCTATAGGAGTCTAGTTCAAAATTGGTAAGTTGCTATGTGATCATTAATATCTCATGTGTCTCGAGTTGGTAAGTACGACTAGACCCAAAGTTTAAAAAACTTATAATCCAACAGGAGGAGAGAGACATTTGAGAAGTTGATTTACAATAGAAGATAATATTGATGTTGTCAATTACAGGTACAGAAAAGGATTACTGAGAAATGTGATAAGCTGAGATATATGATATTTATTTAGAGCAAGGAAGATTTTAAGAGAACTGGGGCTTGAATTTTGGACCTGACAGATGGACGGAATTTGACTTATATCATTAAAGAAGGGACTGGGTGTAAGTTATTAAAGATGATAGGACTTAAAAGCTGTGTGGTTAATATAAATCAAACTTGAGACTTGTAGACGAAGAGAGTTGATGATTGCAATAGCAACAAAAGATAAAAGTAATGAAGAAAAGGCAAGTAGATAATTTGGAAATGGTGTAAAAATTACATGAGAGCAATTCAATAAGTTGATGAATCTACGTGTGCTAATCAACTTTTGCTTTGTGGTACCATAATTTTGCTCATATTTTCATCCTCCTGCTTTCATTTACATCTATTTGAATAGTAGTGTTCAAATTATTGCTTAAAACCTCTGAGGACAAATATTCCCTATCTGGTCTCCAAAATTACCTGCTTTTAAAGAAAGCTCTTATGAAACCAACGTGCCATTTCTACTCTGAATGAATATCCACATATTTTCTCATATTTTTTTTAATTTACTAACATTCATGCTGCTGACTAGCTATTCAGTTTGAACCCAGGAAGTCACTAATAATGGAAATATTTGACATACAAACAGAGTATTTTCTTGTGGTTCAGCTGAATATACTCCTGTCTTGGACAATTCCCAATCAGAGATCTTCTTGGTAAGAGACTGACACCTGTCCACATACCTTTATTTCCTGGGATGGGATGGGAAACTGCAGAGTCATTACCCAAATGGACTGTGTAATTTTATTATTGAAAGGAAATAAAGCCCACAAGATCTCAACTCTCCTTCTCATCTGTCTGCCCTGATTTACATAGCAGACTGGATCCAAATAGTTTCTATTTGTCTCTAAACACAGCCAAACCATATGGAGTCCTAATGAACAAATTCAAGGAACCTGCGGTGACCCATTTGTAAAGGACAAATGTGTTGTGTCTGCAATTTAAAGAATCACTCCATACATTTATCTGCAAATTTAGTTATGCACAGATCTATGGTTTGGATGTAGATCTATTCATGTTGGACAGATTTAACATCTGTGAATCCAAATAAAAATTTTATTTTTCCCTTGATTTTGAATTTCTTACACTTGACACAAGGAAGAAAATCTGTTTCTGAAATGTCAGGTTTATTATTTATAGTGTGTGTAAGTTCATACCGTTTCTGAGATTTCATCCTATGGTGTGTGGAAAAACACTTCCACTCTATAAATCTGACTGTGTACACAGCTGTATTGGAATGAGCATATGGTGAAAATGGAATACTGTGTTAGAGGTATTACTCCTCTTTCTAAAAGACAAGCTGGAAAATTCACTTGGCCTGTTTTTAAACTGCTATCCACTAACACTGAAAGATCATTCCCACAGAAGCATTGTGAACACATCCGTGCTGAAAGGAAAACTTATGCAACTTGAGGAAAGTGACGGTCTTTGACTTCTCTCCTCAAAGTGGCTGCTATTGCCCAAATTATTTTACCGCTTTGTATACATTGATCAAAATGGCCTTTTCTACATTTGGCTTCTAAGATAAGTCTAATTTTTTTGTAATTTAGAATTTATAACTTTGAAAGGTTAATGAATTCTCAACTTGTACACAGCAAGTCAATAATACTGCTGTATCTAGAATTCTAGGGTCTCTCCTCTCTTGGTCTCTCTCTTTGCCTCTACGTCCCTCTGTTTCCTGCTGTGTCCATGTCTTTTCTGTCTCCCTTTCTGTCTTTGTCTCTTTGTGTCTCTAGTTTTCTCTGAGTCTCCCTGTGTGTCTCTCTCTCTGTCTCACTCTGCTTTTTCTCTACATGTGTGACTTGTTACATATATTTTATTTTTATATGTATATACATATGTATATAAATACATATGTAAAACATGATACTATTCTATATGCATGTGTTTCTCTGTGTGTTATATATATATGTATGTGTGTGTGTGTGTGTGTGTGTGTATCAATTAATTTCATGTGTTCACCTCACTGGGTCAAGAGATGCCAAGATATTTGGTCACACATTCTTCTGGGGGTTTCTGTAAAGTGAAGGGTTTTCTGAGTGAGATTAGCCTTTGAATCAGAGAACTAAAGAAAGCAGACTGAACTCTAAATGTGGATAACCTCATCCAAGGCATTAAGGACCTGCATAGAACAAAATTCTGAGAAAGAAAGAATCCTCTCTCTCTGCCTGTGTTCTCTGAGCTGGTGCCTGATCTTCCTGTCTTCAGGCTGACGTCATCACCTCTGTGGGTTCCTGCTTGCCATCTGCAGACCTTGAGATTTCTCAGCTCCCCTGTGTCATGGTCAACTCCTTCTACTAAACCGCATATTTGTGTTTTATACCCACATAACAGGTAGGAATCCTGACAGTGGTTTATGACAGTGGCTTATGACCTTGCTGGTCTGGGCAAAGTGACTTTCAGGAGCTCTCAGTAGGAATCTGGAATAACTAAATGCGGTGGTGCAACTGGATTTTCCAGGCCAAGAACATGACACATGGAGTGCTTGGCAGTTTGGGCTCTGAGCTCACATTCTAAACACAGCTTGGGAATTAATTATATTTTTTTCTCCTTAAAAAGAGCCAAGCAGTATGACACTTGACTGTACAGCAGTCTCCTCACTGTTGTCACAAGCCCTGCACTGTGTCGTGGATCCTCTCTCTGCACGGTGTTGCTAGGCGATTCCTGACACAGGTGGATTTGAGCAGACACACAGACGGGCATGTGGGCTGCCACTCGGCCATACACAGCCAGCACTTGCACCACGTCACCTCCTCATGACAGGGGCCTCAGTACCAGGCTCCTCCACTCTCTTCCACACTGGGGACCTGACGCAGTCAGAGCAATTATTTTTAAGAATGATAAACAAAAGCAGTAATAAAGTAAAACCAACTTAATGCAAAAAGGTATGTTTTATTAAAAAAAATTGGAATTGTGCATATAGTGATTGTTTCCTCACCTCAACAATATTTTCTGATGCTAAATCTCCTTTTTCAAATTTTCTTCACATTTTTTCTTATGAAAGTGGTCTTGATGACTTTTAATTGGCATCCATTTATTTTACTCATATTTCACAGGAATGAGATTTCTTATAGTGAATAATATTTCATGTCTTTAGAGTTAAGAATTGATTGTTTATAAATACTTAATAAACCATGTTAAAGCACATTGCCAGACCCAATAAGGAATACGAGAGATTTCTCCAAAAAATCTATGGATTGATTCTTATGCACACCCATCTTGACTGCACAGAGACCATGACTTTATTTTGTGTAGATTTTTTTCTGATTATCAACAGAAAATGTGCTTACTACAAAAAGTAATAATAAAAGAAAACATATATAAATAAACAATATAAGCAAATATAAAAAAATAAAGCACTCCATAGAAAACACGCACAGTGATATGATTAAAACTGGCCTCTGGCTTGTGCTTTAATATCTGCACATGTGACACCTTGACAAAAATGAGGTCATGTTATACACACCCTGGTATCTCATGTACACTTTCCCTTCAACCCACCTCTGTCCCAAAAGCCCTTCTTCCATAACTAACAGACACCAGCACAAGACTTTTCACCTGGACCTTACAAACACGCAGGTGGATAAAGATACAGCAGAGCACATGTGATGTGCCAAAATATTGTTACAACTTTTGCACATCTTGTGATATAAAGTAAACATCATTGTATAAGGGAGCAAACATTCCACCTACCTTACTTTATCTTCCTGATATACATTCCAGGAGGAGAACTGTCATGTAGAAAGAAAAATATATTTTAAAGTTTTAACATTTTAAATGCTTTTATCCTTTTCTTACTACTTTTATTACTGAAGCTGCATACTTTGGAAGTCATATGTCAATAAGAGTCACCATTTCTAAAGATCCTAATTAAAGATCCTAATTATTCCTTTATCTTGCACGCTATGCCTTTCCTGCCACGGTTTTTTGTGTTTTTCTCTTTTGCTTGCCATCTTTATTTCCCCATTTGTGTCTGCTTGGTTTCTTGGTAACTGGAGTCAATTTCCTAAAAGGAAGTACTGTGCCCCGCATCTGGGTATGTGCAGGGTGGGAACACTGCTGCTGGCTTTAAGGAGAACTTGGACATGAGGCACAGAGAAGGGTCCTCATAGTACCTTCTAGCTGGGAGGAAATCCAAACACTGCTTTAGCTCCCTGCCCCTTCTCTAGAATGTGCTAGAGAGACTGTTTGGTCTACCCAGTCTTGCCCTGGTGATCATGGGGACCAGGGGTCATGGGGACCACCGTAGCCCAGGTTTCCATCTGAGCTGGCACTGGGTGGACCCAAACTGATGGAATTTCTCCCAGTCTCAGACTATCCTGTTATCTAGAGGCAAATTGATTAGATAGTGTATCCCAGAAAATAAGAACTTACATTTTTAAGGGTTGTGCATGTTCTAAATTAATTTCCTATACGTTATCTTCTCTAAACTCAGCAGCTTCCCTGAAATCAGGATGCTGATTACACAGTAGCCACAGGAAAACTGAGTCCTGGACAGATGCAGTGATGCTGGAGTGGGTTGGACCCTCTGCTGTGCTGGTGACCAGGCTTGCTTCCGGGGGAACTTACCTTTTAGTCTTGTGACAAGACATACAGCTTGACACTTGATGCCCTTGACAAGAATGTGGCAAGTGAAGCACAAATGGAGTGACCAGATGCAGTTATGATGAACTCAAAAACACCTAACCTGCTCCCTGCTCCCTCCATCTCTATAAATGCAGCACACATACAGTGAGTGATATGAAAATATTGATTTTTAAGGATTTTCATACATGTGGATGGAATCAAATTCAAGATGCAAGAGGCCGGGCTGTGTCCTGGTTCTTCCTGTGATGCCATGTCATGTTTCATCACAAATAAGTATCCCGGCCAGCAGTGAGAAAAAACCTACATACTGTCTCAAAACCCAGGGGAAGCTTCCCTTCTCAAGACAGAAGGGACTCATGGAGGAATCTGCTCATGATGCTTCCTACGTGTCTCCAACACCATTGACTCAGTAAATATGGTAAAAGTGGAAACATTTGGGACCCGACACAGATACTTTTATAACACCATAGGGGGGAAAATGTGTTTGTGATGAGAAAAAATTCAACTTAAAAAAATATATATGTGTGGTGCTTAAATGGAGTAACAAGGGTCTTAGAAAAAAGCAGGTGGCTATTAGAAGAAAGATCAATTTAAAAAATAATCATAAGCCACAGTTTTTACCCTTGGGTTTTTTATTTTTCCAAAAAGGAAGTGTACAGCAAACTTAGGAAGAATTTGTGGGATATTTCCCACTTCATACTTTATGCAAATCATAATCATTCCATATGTTGTTGGGTTTGTTTATGGAGTTTAGGAGTAACTATTTAGAAAAATGCATGCCTAATGGGATCTGGAAAAGCTGATGCTCTAGAGAGAAGCCCATATGTTACTGCAACAGATAAATTTTTCCAAGATACAGATACTCCCCATAAGCAATTTGTTTCTGTATGAATTAATTTTTCTCACCTACCCTGGCTTGGATATTATAATAAAAAGGCAAGATATTTCATTTTTCTAACAGACTATATTAGATATTACACTTAGCTATCACTTCCTGTTCAATATTTGTTGCAAGATAACTTAAAATTATTTTTACCAATGTTTATCACTTGCTATACTAACATATATATGTTATGATTTCTTAAAGAAAAACCATTTGGTATGCATCTGCATGATTTAACGGAAAGTTAAGTTTCTTGTTATTCTGGTACTAATCCATTCCTATGTGTTTACACATTCCCATGTATAAGGATCATGTTAAGAAACCCAGGACCCCTCTTTTTCCCTACATTGGAAAGGCATTTTGTCATCAATTAACACATTCCACAGTTACCATTCTGGAGGAATATTGGAGAAACAGAGGAAAGACAATAATTTCCATGTTTGTTCAAATTCATCCAAAACAGTTTTGTGAGCCTGTATGGCTGACTGGGCTAGTGTCATGGAGATCTGCTGATTGGAAGGTTATAAGGCAGAACATTGTTGGTTTTGTGAATGCAGAAAAGGTACTGGCATGGTTTGAACTATACCCCCTTAAAATTCATATGCTGAAATCCTAACTGCCGCAATCTGGCAGTATTTTGGAGTTGGGACATTTACAGAGGTCATTAAAAACCAATGAAGTCATTAGGGTAGATTGCAATTTAATCTGAACTCTGTCCTTAAAAGAAGAGGAAATTAGGATGCAGGCACCCAAAGCAAAGATGATGGTAGACCAGGAGAAGGTGGCCATCTACCAGCCAAGGAGAGAAGTCTGCGGAGACCCACCCTGATGAACCCTCAATCTCAGATCTCCAGCCTCCAGAACTAGGAGGAGACACATCGTTGTTTAAGTGCCCCAGTCTGTGCCGGAGGAAAGGAGGCTGAGAAACGACTTCATGGTGGACAATCCACATCTGCTTTGCAAGAGGAGCAGGAATTTTCTCTTCTTGGTTTCAGAGAGGGGTTTGGAAATGTGCATGGAAGACAGAGGAAGAAGTTCAGCTTCCTCCTGCAACCCCTTAGAGCTTCACTCCAATAAGCCCTCAAGGGTTATTTGTGACCACAGGAAAGGAAGACTCAACTGTGTAACTCATTTCCCCAGGATGCTTTAACACAATCCTAAAGACACTAAAATATGCATTTAAAACAAAAATATAGCCTTTCTGTGGGGCTCAAGGGTTTTAGCTGTGGGGGTAAATTTTATGCATATTTTTCCTATGTTGACATTCCATTGACTAATTTATTCAGTCACAAGCTTTAAAAGACTCTTCCCGGACACCAATAAGAAAGCAAGATTTTATTCTCACATGTGAATCAAAATTGCTCCAATTTTTAGGCATTCTTGACAAATATAAATATTTTCTAGGCATGAAAAGTATTCTTTACAACTCTTATAATGACTTTAAAAATTCCTATAAATGGCAGGCAAAAAATATGTATTTCCTTCAAATAATATTTACCAAATCTTTAGCTCTGAATTTTTTAAAAATTTAATTTCCTGGGTTATTTTGTTGTTGTTATTGTTGTTTTGGAGGTAGGAATTAAACCCAGAGCCTCACACCTGCTAGGCCAGTGCTTGACCACTAAGCTACACTATTCTTGTGATGATGAAAGTCACATATAGTTTCATGGATTAATAAGTATTTGCAGCCCATGAGGTTTCTCATAAAAATGAATAAGGGAAATCAAGGACATGTTTTCAACATATTTCAAAGTAATACATTCTTTTCTATCACTGAATCACAAACCACCAAAATCTTGGCAGCTAAACACAAAATATTACTTATTTTTTTTAAATTTCAGTAGTCTCAGATAACTACCAAGTTGAGGTCAAGTGGGAACTTCATTTAGATCACAATTTTCTTCCAGTTCCTTATGGTTGTAAAACCAAGATTCATCTTCACTGGCTGTCGGCTGGGGCCATCACCAGCTCCAGAGACCTCCTGCAGTTCTAAGCCACAGGGATGTCACCAAGCAACAGCTGACTTCTCTAGGCCAGTGGGGACTCGACCACTCCATTCCCCAAGACTGGGTATTCTCACCAGAACCTCCCGAGGCTGTGATGTTCACCCTTGCCACACTGTGGGCTAAAAACCCATCACAGGTCCTGCCTCTGCTGACGGAGAGGATTTCATGCAGGTGTGACTACTCAAGGGTCACTCACGGTGTTCACCCAGAGAAAGGGATGTCATTGTGAAGACCATGCAAAAACACACAGTACAGCTGCAGGGGCATTGACACAAGAACCAGGGGAATCAGAATAAAGGCAAGTAGTTCTTGGTTGATGATCACAAGGCAGAGTCTCCAAAAACTGAAGTTCAGGAGGGCATGAACAGAGAAAGGCTGCCACACCAGGATGAGAGACTGGTGGAGGAACAAGACTGAGGCAGAAGTGGGGAGGAAGGTCAAAAGCATAAACAGTAACTACAGCTGACCTTGCAAGAGGAATTAAGGTGGAAACTGAATCTGACTGTGGTGTTCAGAGGTGAGGCCTTTACATGGCAATCAGGGGTAGATGAGATCATCCGGATGGAGAACCTGTGGCTGAATCCTGATGGCTTTATAAGAAGGGAGAGAGCAATCAGAAGACTCCTCCCCGCCCACACACACACATATGCCCTGTCCTTTGCCATGAGATGTTTTGAGATTCTATGAGCAAGAAGGGAATCAATGCAGCTGGTTGACCTTGTGCTTCCAAGACTGGAATTAAAATGAAACTTTTTTTTTGGTACCTAGGATTGAACCCAGGGGCACTTTACCTCTGAGCCATATCCCCAGCCCTTTGTTATATTTTATTTAGAGACAGGGTCTCACTAAGTTGCTTGGAGCCTTACTAAGTTGCTGAAGCTGGCTTTGAACACGCTATCCTCCTGCCTCAGCCTCCCAAGCTGATGGGATTACAGGCATGCACCACTATGCATGGCTGAAACTCTTTACAAAGTAGCCTACCTCAAGTATTTTGTTATAGTAAAGGAGAATGAACTAATATGCCACCTGAGAAGAGAAAAGTGGCAAACACAAGAAAGTACAGTGATAAAAGTGGAAGGTGGGGAAACAAGATCTAAGTTCAAGGTTCTAGTGCATGTACCCAGGGCACATGTGGAAAAAATGAAACAGAAGCAGAACAAAAGATGCAAAATAGAAAGAAAACCCAGAACAGAAAGAATACCCCAGTGTGCATCGTCTTTTATATTAAATAAGATAATTACAGAAAATAGGTCACATTTTAAAGAAAAATAATTTACAATAATTAATTAGAAAATTTTCAAAGAATAAATAAGTTCAGAGCAACTCATACCTCATGCTATCTCTAGTTTTCAAAAGACAAATGGGGCATCATTGATAAAGTACTTACAGTGAAAGTCAGGACTTGAGAGAACTGTACAGTCATCAATGTAATGTGAGAACAACCAAGAAAAAAATGAAATAATAAAATGAAGACCAGAAATTATCTTTTGCCCTTCTTGAAACAAATTTAAACACAATTTTAACTATGACTTTATTAGACAATAAGCGATTCAAAAGTAAATTAATATAACTCAGAACTAATTTTAAAGTAAAAATAAGGGCTATAAATAACTGGTGATGAATATCAAAAACTATTCAGCAAAAACTTGATCAAATACTCTACTTGTGGTAAACATGGGTCAATAAATGCTAAATTATGTGGTTTCAAAAGTGACTTTTTTAAATGTAGGTATTTTTTTAATATTGAAATGAGGAGTGCCATGAGTAATAACAGTGTGTATGTCCCTCATCTTACAGAAAACAACATATAGTCTAATCCTTGGTATTGATAATGAGGTAAGTGAACACATAAATACCAAAAGGAATAGCATTGTATTCTCTCCTTGCACCACACTGCACCATAAATGGAAAAGCAAACACAAAGAAGTTCAGGCAAAAAAATCAAAAGAATGAAAAACAACATAACAGAAGAAAGTAGTATGGTAACTTTCAAGAAGATGATAACTCATATTAAATTTTAACATTTGTAAATTTCACCACAATTCTTGAAACAAACAGTTGTAAAAGAGGCAGAAGGTAACGAAAAGTTATTAGGGTTGACCTAACAAAGACAGAAGAGTTTAAAACACACAAAATTAGTATGTGAGTATTACATATATAAAGATCTCCAATTATATACTAAAAATAACATATTTTAGGTGCCTGCATTTAACATCAACCCTGCACAGATGATGCATGCCCTCCCGGATGTGAACAAGACATAGATTATATTTGCTGAACATAAAGCTGGTACAGTAGCACAACTGTAG
Source organism: Geosciurus inauris (assembly GCA_004024805.1). Classification (NCBI taxonomy): domain Eukaryota; kingdom Metazoa; phylum Chordata; class Mammalia; order Rodentia; family Sciuridae; genus Geosciurus; species Geosciurus inauris. The sequence goes on from PVHX01002302.1 coordinate 56,108, forward strand.
CTTTTTCACACGTGTGTGCGGTTTTTTTTTTTTTTTTTTTCTTACCTGACAAGTGTTGTTCAGAATTTTTGCTTTGGTCCTAGTTTTGATGCAAAAGATCAGATCTAATTCACTTAACTGCTTAAGTCATGGTATCCATGATCAATTCTGAGCACTGAAAGCCCGAGCCTGTAGTGCATCGAATTCCATGGATGTACAATTTTTTAAATAGATGAGATAAAGAATGACCAAAATTTGCCCAATGTGCTGGCCCTATCTGGATTATTACTCATGGATAAATTTGTCCAAAATTAACATATACCTATGATAATACCAAAGCTCTGCCCCTTTAGAAAATAAAATAACTCTGGAAAAAGCATGCAGAGATAACCCCAGCACTCAGAGGCACGGATCATTAGACCTGAGTAGGTTCTTTTTGCAAACGTCTAAGAGTTCCTCTCCTACAGGTGTGGGTTTCACACCTGATGTGCTGAGGATGAAAGGGTAGCTCTTCCCCCAACTACTTCTGCACTGCTCCTAAGGAGAGCAGTCTTCCTGTAAGACAGCTTCTTTATGCCCAGTTCCTTCCCTACCCCACATTTCTACTTCCGCCCTCACTTCCTGTTGATACACTGCAGCACATTTGCCCTGGCAGACAGCAGCAAAGGACAATGTAAGACCAAACATTTGTGCCTGTAGCTCCCAGACACCACCCTAAAACTAGCTTGAGAAACACACAACATACTCTGTAAAGGGATATGGTTATATTTTTCCTATTATGTCCAAAGAACATGCATTTTTAAATACAGATATTTGTGCTATTTTTGGTAATTTTTATTTCCTGCACAACACCAACTCTTTGTGTTTGATTACAAAAGTAAGCTATATGTATGTATGTATTCATTTACAAATTTCAAACCAAAGAAGAGAAGAAACACCACAAGGAAATAATCACTTGGGCTTATGTAGTTTGTTTTACTTTGATATCAAAAAAGATGTTGTCATTTAATTGATTCTATCCATATCTTGGGCATGATATTGTAGTCAGTTTGTCTTTTCATTACAAAATGGTTTTTTCAGACTTAGAAATGCTCACGTTGGTCAAAGTATGAAGCTGTGTCTCAGCCTAAGTAACCTGTTTAGAAGCCACTGACCTCTCTCTGTTTTCTACAGGACTTGCACGTGAACAGACTCAGTTCCTGCACAGTTTCATGTGTAAGTATGGCTGCCTGACTGACCGAGGCTGCTCTGTGCCAGGAATTGTCCTAGGTACTGGAGAAAGAGAAGTTAAAAAAAATAGATAAAATCATGCACTCTTCAGGAATCATTCCTCTATCAGTACAGACACCATAAACAAACTTTAGAGCATGTCAAATTGTGATGGGTGATTAGAGACAGGCACGTCAGGAAACAGATGGGACAGCCTAAGGGGGTGACACACAAATGCATGGTCCTGGATGGCCCCTCAGGAAGGCACCCTAGGGACAGAACTTAAAGCTGTGAACACACGTGTGGGACATTGCAGTGTCCAAGGGTGCACATGTCGGGGGTGGATATGGGAGTAGCTACAAGGAGAGGGATGCACGCATGAATGGCCACAGAACGACATCATGAGATTCAATGGAGGGGAACAGAGATGGAGCATGCAAACACAGTTACATGGAGCAAGCGGACCTGCCTGGCACAGTGGCTGCTGGAAACAGCCGCCTCCTGGAGGGAGGAGTGCCCTTGGGAGGTCATCCCGAGCCATCGCGCCCTGGGGTTAGGCCAGCCAGAGAGAGAGAGAGTGCAGAGGAGGGCTGGGAGCCAGAGATGGAACTGAGGATGTGCTCGGAGTTCTGCAAACCCAAGAGGCAGGAGTTCAGGAATTGAGGAGAAATGTGAACTGAACAAAGAGGAAGAGATAAGAGACCAGGGAGGAGCACAGCCCCATGGTGCTGGGCAGGTAGTTTTAAGGGTCTTAAGTGATGGTACGTCATTGATAGTTGATAGACTCTGTTGTCTATTACACCTCTGTGGTGTATCCATTACAGAACTCCCACTGGTTTATCTCTGTCCCTTCCCACAGGAATCAAACCCAATTCCTCCTTCTATTTTCCGTTTCTACAGAGAAACCTTCCCCTGTTCCTATTCTAAAGTGGTCACCCTCTCATGTTCTCACCATACTCTTTCCTATTTCAACCCATCTTATTTGCCTCTTCCTGTTTCTCATATCCCCTGCAAATCTGTCCTAAGCTCATCTGCACCCATAAAACTGGCCACAGTGCATGTTAGCCTTTGTCAAATTCATTGACTCCTGACAGTAAACCTTCATATATTTAAACACTGGTAAGAGCCTCATTATTCTGTTGTTTTTTTCAGATGCCACAAAAAATACAACTTGAATTTACACTGCCCCCTATAATTTAAATAATGATTCTCCATTTTCCAGCTTGTAGAAACTGGCAACCTAGAGGCTTCAATGCCCCCAAAGTCTCAGTCCCTACTCCTATACTTGCTCTTCACGTTTTCCCAGAGCATTCCAGGTATGCCTCCTGGTGTTTACAGAGCCAACCTGCAGCAGGCATTTGAGTTAGAAGAACATGCAGGCAGGTGTGGGGTCAGAATGTGCTCACAATTCCTACAAGGTCCAGTTTGTATCAGATGTTTCTACTTTTTAGAGCTCATACTGACCGCCCAGCATTCTCCGCTTGCCTGCTCTTAGGCGATGGAACATCACTCACGTTCCTGCGACTTCCTCATCTAACCTCACATTCTCACTTGGTTGCTTTTTCTTTCTTCCTTTCTGCAGAGCAATAATCACATTCCACTCATTTTGTCCTGCAGAGAAGCATCCCTTTTCTCTGACACTTTGGGGCTCACCAACAGCCAGAGTCTTACCTGGATCAGTGCTGAAGGTAGGAGATATTGTTCCAAATATAATTTTACCCCCTTAAAATGAATTCTGCAGCCTTCCCTAGAGCCAAAGTGAAGCCTCTACCTCACAATAAGCGTGCAAGTAGAGAATGTCAAACACTGACAAACAGTATTCATATACCTGCTTTAAAAGTGCAATATAATTCTTAGTATTTGAATGGTATCTATGCTAAGCAAAAATAATGAAAAATGAAAAACTCATTCTCTCAGATTTTCTGCACTCTAAATTCCAAACAATTAACTTGCATGCTTGCATGATTTCTTGACCGAATTGGTAGAATGTGTAAGTTGCTCAGGTATCACAGAGAGGCAGCCTAAGACATTCGTCTTGATTTCCTTATTCCCACAGGTACTATTCCAAAATAAATATATGTACTCCATAAAATCTATGTCATAAATATAGACAGCTGACTCATAATACTAACTAACAGGATTTCAATCTTTTCTCCAAAGACTGTGTAAAGCAATTCAACACCAATCCAAGTAGGAAAAAGATCTCTAAAACTTGTATTTTTAGCAAGTGTCTTACTTTCTTATATAAGAAAAACTGTGAGCTCATACCTGCTGCAGACAAGCCCTCAGGAGCCATGCTGTTCCCTTTCCTTGCCTGGGTGCCATTGCTGTGCACAGGCTCCTCGATGCATTCCTAAAATATTGTCACTATCAATTGACCAATAAATGATTACTATGAATGTGTTCTATACAGAGCCCTGTACTTGATACCTTGGGACAAATAATGAGACATAAGACACGGCTCTCACACAAAATTGTATGTGTTGCAGTCTGAACATTGACATATAGAAACTCACAGGACTTTGACATTATCAGTATGCAACAATCTTTGCTACAGACACTCAGGAAGAGAAGAAATGGCGACAGCATTTGTATGTATAAAGTAGGGTGCAAGAGTGTGCGTGTGTGTGCACACTGACACGTGTGTATACACGTGAACATGCATGTCAACAAGTATGGCACACATATGCATATTTCTGTATGCACATGTGTTTGTTCTGTATACGTGTGAGGGCCAAAGGTTTTTGAGTAACAATGCAAAATACACACGTTAGCCAGGAAGTTAATGACAGGATCGTTAAACTGTTTTAATCATGTTTAAGGGAAACTTTGTTTTAATCCTAGCAGGAGTGAACTGTGAGAGTGATGTGGAATCCTTTGGTTTTCATGTTCAGAGATGCTCTGATAAAGACAGGGCCACATTCATCACACTGAGAGTGTCCTGGCCTCTGCATCAGTGGGCAAATGCTGCAGAATTAAGGCAAGGTCACTCTATCCCATCCCATTTCGATGACTTATTTATCAGATCCTTTTCTTCCTCTATATTCTTCACTCCCAGATCCCATAATTTAAAATGCACCTGTATCTTCACTCACCTCCATTCTTTCCTTTAAAGACCAATCTTTCCTGCACTCGATCCTAATTCCTAGTTTAGCCTACTTGCAAGTGGATGGCATTGAGACTTGGTGTTTGAGCCGGGCGCGGTGGCTCATGCTTGTAACCCCAGCACTTAGGGAAGCAGAGACAGGAGAATTGTAAGTTAAAAGCCAGCCTTAGCAACAGCGAGGTGCTAAGCAACTCAGTGAGACCCTGTCTCTACATAAAACACAAAATAGGGCTGGGGATGTGGCTCAGTGGTCGAGTGCCCCTGAGTTCAATCCCCAGTACCAAAAAAAAAAAAAAAAGAGAGACTTGGTGTTTGGTTTTCCCTTTCTTTATGGTTGTTTTAGTCATCTTTTTCATTGCTGACTAAAAGACCTGACAAGAACAATTTCAGAGGAGAAAAAGTTTATTTATGGCCTCACGGTTTCAGAGGTCTCAGTCCATAGAAGGTCGGCTCCATTCCTAGGGGCTTGAGGTGAGGGAGAATATCATGGCGGACGACTGTGGTGGAGGGAAGCGGCTCACATGATGATCAGAAAACAGAGAGAGAATCCACCCGCCAGAAACAAAACATATACCCAAAGCCAAGCCCCTGGTTGCTCACCTCCTCCCACCTTTAGTTACCACTCAATTAATAACCCAATCATTTCTTCTGTAAACCTTCTTTCTTTGTCTCACACATGAGCTTTTGAGGAACACCTCACATCCAAACCATAACCATGGTTTATTTACTTTTTCCCTCTCAACTAAGTTACCACACACAAACCTCACTGCCTGTGTCTATAATGTGTGCACTATTCACACAGTGCTCTTTATCCACTTCATACCTGCATTCCTTGAGAATGGAGTCCACGTTCTATGTCTTCATCCTCACTATGCCATCCCTGTCCTTCATTTCAGTGGGAACTTCCAACTGGGAGCTACTAGGGTAAGGTTTCTCCTGACCCATTCAGGTGCCCATGCATTTCCTTTGTTTTTAAGTGCATTAATTACATTTATGCATAATATTGGGGTTCATTTTGACATAATTATACAAGCATGGAAAATAATTTGCTCCAATTCAGTCTCCAGTACTTCTCCTTTCTCTTCTCTCCTCCCTTCCTCTGTTCCTTTCCCTTTGCTCTGCTGGTCTTTATTCTGTTTATTTATAGTGTTTTGTAAATTTCTTTTTCAGATGGTTTGACGGGGATGTGCTGCAGGTAGCTGAGCATTCTCCTCTTCTGGGCTGTCTCTTCTCTTAACCTCTACAGCACCATGCCCTCCTGCTCTCGTCCTGGCCCTCTGGCCTCTGCTTAGGCTCCGCTGCAGACTTCACTTTCTGAATACTGGTGTTTCCAAAGATTCTGTCCTTTCAGAGCATCCTGTCTCCTCCCAATGGGGACTTAGGTACTAGTCACTCAACCTTCATGCCACACTTTCCTCTTCTTTAAAATGGTTATGTTGGTGGGCATACATGAGGACTAAACCACAGAATGCACAGAAAGCATGTGTTGACATCAGGAAATGCTAAATACATCAATCTGTAGGATACACAGAATCTCTTTCTTCCAAAGGATCTCATTCTTTCATACTAATTATTCCAAACCTTTATAACCCCTAAACTCTACATTACCTCCTGAATAACTTCAAATATATTTCCCATAGATGTGTCAAAAATAACACCAGCAAAATAGAACAAACTAGCACCCATACCTTGCAATTCTACCCTGGAAACAACTTTTTTTTTTTTTTTCCATTATCCATCTGAGTCCACTATGCTCAGAAAAGGTCTCCAGGAAAAAACATATATTGACTCCAATTATTAATAAAATCCTAATGCAGGATGTTTACCTTAGGTATTTGCCCACAAAAGCAGTTAGGTAACAGGAAAACCAGCAACTCAAAAAATGAGAATAAATATGCTAGAAATCATATGCAACTGAAGATCTATACATATTAAACTGATTCTGATAATATATCTCCAATATAGTCTTGTGTTAGTGTATCAGTAAATGAATAAGTAAAAATGTAGGACTGAGAAACTTTGAAAAGAAGAACTATAAAGTACAAGAAATAGTGATAAGCATTAACTTGAGTAAAATTCAGCATTTAGATCAAAGAAATTTTGATAATATGGCCTACAATGTTAATTCACTAGTTTAAACTTCCTTAAACTTAATGATTCTTAATGCAAAGCTGAAGATACTTAATGTCAAAAATAAAACTAAACTTAACAAACATCAAAAGTCATTAAAAATAAACCCCCAATACCCTTGGGCAGAGAAACTAAAAACTGAAATGAAATAAAAGAATATCTATACTAAAGGAAGGTGTAAATATTATTCAGTACAAATGATATTGATAAAGACATTAAAGTTTAAATGGATTTAAAGAGGAACCTACCTCAAGAAATATGACATGGAAAGCAATTACATTTCATCAATCAATATTAGTAAGCAATGAAAAATAAGGAAAATGTAAAGGGAAAACGTAATATATTGTAGCTGGAATAATTTGAAGTCTTCCATTTTGACAGTAAATGTAAATTAATTATATGTGTCTGCCAAAAGAACTCCAGATTAATTTTAAAAGCCTCTTTCAGTCATATGTCCTTCCAGGATACATATTATTGGGTTTTTGTTTTGTTTTGTTTTGTTTTTTGGTAGCAGGGATTGAAGATTGAACCCAGGAGCATTTAACCACTGAGCCACATCCCCAGACCTTTTGATTTTTTATTTTGAGACAAGTTCTCACCAAGTTTCTTAGGGCCTCACCATGTTCCTGAGGCTGCACTCAAATTTATAATCCTCCTGCCTCAGTCTCCCAAATCACTGAGATTACAGGCATGTACCACCCTGCCTGGCCAAGGATACACACATTTTAAATTTGCATGGAAAAGATAAAACATAATGGGAATAGTTATGCTTTATCAGACTATGAAAAATATAGGAGTAAAAATACTGATAACTAAATTACAAAGAGATTTGTACATGGGCAAGGGATTAAGGCATATCAAAGTCAAGCAATAATATAAAAGAAAAAAATAGAGAAAAGAAGCCATTTATTAGTAAATCTCACAAGAAATAAAGGAACTACTTATGATCAACTTTTAAATTCAACAAATATGTTGGTATACAATAGGCAAAAATAAAACTAATTTTGAAAAATTCCTGCATGAAATCCTTATCACACATCAATAATTTTATCAAAGATATGCAGTGTTGACTTTTCTCTCTTAAAACAGAAAACTTAATTTCACAGCAAAGTACATTAAAATAATTATACTGTCATAAAAAAAAATCCTGGCTGTTTCCTGCAAAACTAAACATACATTTACTGTATCATCCAGCATTTACATTTTCTCAGGCCCAGAAAAGTATCTGGAAAAAAAATCCCAACAACACAAAGCATACTAGAAACTAGGCTAACTAGACTAGAATCTTATTTGATAGTTGATCCTAATTCTGTCTAAGCAAGCTGTAAAGGGACACAAGCAGATTTTGATGGAAAGAAAACAACTTATTTATAATTAAATTTGATTCTCAGCAATTCAGCATTCAAAGGGCTGAGAATGTCTGTTTCTGTTTAAATCTTTTGAAATCATAATTATGACTAATAAATCTGCAATGATTCTATCTCTGTCACAACCATATGGTGTTGGCGCCATGACTACTGCACTCTACCCCCCAGACCCCCTCCAGGGCTAATGGGCCTATTTCCCTGCTATCAGAATTGCTGCCAATGAGGGTCCTCAGCTGCCCACTCCCCTGGAGAACATGCCCCTTCCTGGGGCTTACGGCCTCTTGCACCTGGAAGATTTAGAGGGCAAGGCCAGGTCTACTCTATCCACTGTGAAAACTCAGGTCCAGTCTGAAGGTCCATCCCAGTGCATAGTTCCATCAGGAATGGCTGGGCCACTGTCATGACCACCCACAGCCCAGTTTCTCCCTGCACTCCAACCTGCTTCCTTCTATTGCCTACAGGTTGACCTAATAGCACACTACCAACTCACTCATTTCAGAATATGCCTCCTTGGAAATTTGTCAGCAACAGTTGTCATTACTATAGTATGTTAAACCAGGGTACTGAAAATCAGCAATGTTAATAGATTTTTCACAAGATCAGAGGAAAAATATGTGGCCAAACTATACTTGAGATCTTTATCATGAAACTGGTCCACTTCACACCAGTTTTTTTAATCTGAGAACCATTCTAGATGCACTAAGCAAAGCAGACATCAACCTTCTACTCATGAGCTCCAGATGCTTCCCAGGTGTTGCTGTTAGCCCTACTCACCTGTGATCTCCACAGCCTGTGGAAAACAGGGGGAAAATTATGTTTGTTTTTGAATCCTTTTTGTTACTCCTCCTTTTTCTATGTACTTCATTCTCTCTCCCAAGACTATGTTTCTCAAGGTCTGTGTGAACCTTTTCTTCGCTCTCATCTTCAATCAAGCATAATTCATTGTGTATCATTCTGTTGTGCTTTAACCTCAGCTATGGTCTTAGTTCAAGCTTCTATAGCAAAATACTTTTGACTGGTGGCTTGTAAACAACATAAACTTATTTCTCATAGTTGTGGAAGCTGAAAGGTCCAAGATCAGGACATTAGCATGGTCCAGTTGATGAGGACCCTCTTTCACATGACAGATGGCCAACTTCTCACTGTCGTCTCATGGTGAAAAATGAACAACAGAGCTCTCTGAGTTCTCTCTAGTAAGGGACCTAGTCCCAATCTTGGAATCTCCACCTTCATGGTTTAACCATCTTGCAAGTGCCACATCCTAATACCAAATACCATCACCTCAGAGGCTGGATTTCATCATACAACACACACACATTCAATCCTTAACAACTATCATAATTGAAACCAACAATAAATCTAAATAAAGTGAAAATACCCTCAGATGAATGTATCTCTGCCTTAGATAAATGCATGTTAGGGGAGTTAGACAAAAGTCCTAGCAAGTGAACGTCATGTAGTGTGAACAGGAAATGCTCGAAATAGAAGGTCCTTTCTACCATGCATCAATTAGAGCTGGCAGTCACCACCCATTGTTTTATCTAAAACGCTACATTCATAACATCTCTGATTGTCACAGGTGCCCTATCCTATCTTCCTGTTTCCTGCCAAGAGTAGTTGACTTGTAGATGGCAGTATCCAGGGATCCTTTGCCCTCTGATTTCTAATTGCATATGATGAGTAAGAAGACCACCAAATGATAAGAAAGGAAGGAGTGAAGGTTGAATATTGATAGGTCTAGACTGACTTTATGCCTTAATGAAAGGTCAGAGATCCATTGAGAATCCTTCTCCTTTCAGACTTCTATCCCCAGAGTCAGTAGTGTCTCCTTCACTCGTTCTCAAGCCTAAGAGTGGTATCAATGTCCCTTGTTCCTCATCCTGTATCACTACAACTATGTGTTGCTTTCTATGTTCTATCCACACTTCTGTAAATTATCTCTTGAAAACTCTATTCACATTATCTCAATATACTGTTCTACTTTCTGACAGGTACTTAAATATTACAGTCTGTTGCATGCTTTTAACCAGGTAAAAGAAAACTTCTGTATACTACAAAAACCATGTAATATTTTAGGCATCATCATTCCAAGAAAATATACATTTGCATTTAATTTTATCATTTGCAAATCCAGGCATTTGGAGTAGATACTCTATGAGGTACTTATTGGAAACATGATCAGATCCCTTTATGTGATCTTTTAACTTGAGAGTGAGGATGAACTAACCCTAAGCACATATTTCCCTTTGTAAAGTAATTTGACATTTAATTTTAAGCAGCTTACCTTCAAGTATTCCTATTAAAATAACAGGGCCTTATTTTACGATGTTATAAATGTTGTTAAACTTAGTTTATTGTATGTTTTGTTGGTTTTATTTTCCTACCATGTAATTTAAAACGGGTTTTGCTATATTTTGAATATTTAATATGTTGATTGAGTATCTTTTACAAGCCAGATATATTATTACAAAGGAAAAAAGAGCTTATGTCCCTTTCTCATTAGAAAAAAATTTTCTCTAAAATCAATAAAAAGGTAAAGATGTCCCCTCTTACCACTCCTTTTCAACATGGTACTGGAAATCCAAGCTAATGCAATAAGACAAGAAATATGACATATTTTATATAGGATATAAAATACTTCATTACCAAATTTAAAAAATTCAAGGTTAGTCTGGTATTTTCTGGGTAAACATAACTCAATTTTGAATCCTTCCACTGCATAAAATTTCTCAGAATGAACTGTCAATATTAAGAAAAAATCACCTCAATTTATATCTGTAAAAATACATATTTATCTTCTCAATTTCAGTACAACATTTTAATAATAATGCAGAAGTGTGAAATATTATAGTTGTGAATTTTCTGATAATCTTGCTAAGTGTCAACAAAGGGGGTATACTCTCAGATATTTTCTTGCTAAGAAACGTATTTCCCTATCACACAGCATGCTCTCTGCTCCTTGCCAGTTATCCTGGATGTGTTTCCATATTGTCTTTCATATTTATTATTTTCCCCTAAATTCTGTTGGTAAAAAATATTGAGAAAGCATTGAAGAAAGAAGCTTGTGTCTTAGCGAAATAATCAACAGTTTTCTCCACCACCATATTTGGCTTTCCTTGATGCTCAACAAGGGAAAAAAAAGTACATTCTATGTCCCTTGTCCCTTGGTCACATCTATTTACTTCTCTCAAAAATATTTATTTAATTTTAGTGAAGTAAAGTTGTATGAATTACTAAATCTATTGATCAGGCAATCTTGGATTCAGAGGTATGTGTTATGGAGGTTCATAAAGTTGGAACGACACTCCTACATTTGAAGCTCATGCAAGTTCTGATAGGAATGAATAGCTGCCCCTTTCCAGACAAAAGGGTCAGTCCTAAAGCAATTGCCTGCTATATCAAAACATTTTCTACCCAAAGAATGGTGTTACAACCAGAATCAAGCATTGATATCTGCTGTAAAAGTTAGACACTTAGCTGTGGTACTTGCTAAATATCTCCACACTCCTACAGCCATTGCACAGACTTCTCTGCAAAAAAGCCAGCATTGGCATTGGTCCATTGTACAGGGACTGGGAGAAGGAGAAGTCAATGGGGTGCTATGAAGAAAGTAGGTTAGCCTCCAGAACAAAGATCTTTCTGTCCAGCTCGGGTATTTACCACTCTTCAAGAGTCAGCATATATTCAAAACTATATTCCTATATATGAAAAGTAAAATTGTATGTGCCACCTAATTCTCTGCCCACATGGAAGATTTCCTTTCACCACTGTTCTTGAGACATTTTTGAGAGGGGCTGTAATTTAGCCAAAGTCCATTTTTGTCTTGAAACAACATATTGTGTGAAGTTTGTGAGCATAACTCAACTCCCTTTGTGCCCTATCAGCTGCTGATGCAAAGCTCCCATGAAGCCAAGTGTGAGTTGAGGATGAGGCATCTTGGGGCAAAAGAAGCAAGTATCATGGGAGCCCGGCCCACTTGTGGATGTAACATACTCTTGTCCAGCTCCTTGATCCTTGATCCCTGAAGTACCTTGATCATCATCAAGAAACTACTACTGTATCCAATGCCCTTATGCCACAGGGAATCCTGCAATAACAGCTCACATGCTTGTGGCCAAGAGGAGCCTTATGCTCCTTACAAGAAGTCAGGGGCAGCCATGGGCAATGTCCTTCAAATGGAAGTGTTCTCTCTCAGAGGGAACCATTCTGTTTCTAGTTTGGAGGCTTCTTCCTGGAAAAAATATTCATATTTTCAACTTTTTGATAAGGTCAGAATGAAGGCAGGTGAGAATCTCACTTCAAATTACCAGGCTGCATACTGATCTTTTATTTATTTATTTATTTATTTATTTTAATTTTTACTTTTATTTATTTTTCTCAAAAGTTGCATTTTAATACATGTTATCAAACATAACAGAAAAAAAACAAATTTTCAGAAGCTGTACACACTATTCACTGAAAATATTTCTTGAGGCAAATAGAAAAAAAATATTACAATCATAATTTTTCTAACTTTGCACAAAATTATAAGCAGATTACATTCTTCATATTAAACATCTTTATATGCACTTTCAATGAACAGTATATATATATATATATTTATATATATTTTTTATCAACCATCTTTACTATACCCATTCCCCTTTCCTGCCCCCCACCTCCCCCATGTCAGAGTAAAAAATAACATCTAATTTTCTAAGTTCTCTTTGTTCCCTAGAAAACAAAAACATGTATGGTTTGAATGTGAACATTTTATTAGGAACTAGTGCAATTCCAGCATGGCATGACTAAAATGGGAGGAGAGAAAAAAACAAATGGGACTAAAAAGGAGAGAGAGTAGAAAATGAGGTGGTAAATCAAATGACTGAGAGGAACTTATGATTTGGATGTGAGGTGTCCCCCACAAGCTCATGTGTGACACAATGCAAGAAGGTTCAGAGAAGAAATGTTTGGGTTGTGAAAACTTTACACAATCAGTGAATTGATCACCTGATAGGATTAACTGAGTGGTAACTGAAAGCAGGTGGGATGTGGCTGGAGGGGGTGGGGCACTGGGGGTGTGCCTTTGTAGTATATATTTTGTATCTGGAGGGTGGAGGCTCTCTCTGCTTGCTGATCATCATGTGAGCTGCTTCCCTCCTCCACACTCTCCCGCCATGATGTTCTGCCTCACCTCGAGTCCCAAGGAATGGAGCCAGCCTTCTATGGACTAAGACCTCTGAGACCATGTGCCCTCAAGTAAACTTTACCTCCCATACATTGTTCTGGTCTGGTCCTTTAGTCGCAGCAGCAAAATAATTGACTAAAACAGGGACACAACTTCAGAGGCAGAGACTTTGCTGACCATCCACACCTCAGAACACACCCACGGAGGGAGAAAAGGAAAGGATTTGTTTGCCCTCTCCTTTCTGTTGCTTATTGACTAAAGAATACCCCAAAGCATGCTAATTCCTTAGCTCTTCCAGATTCTGATACAAAGATGCTCTAGTGAACAGTAGGATAGTCAAATCTCTTCACCACAGCATGTTTCATATGAATTAAGAACCCCTGGCTCCTGATGAGTTGGACCTGGGTGCATCCTACCACAGTGATTCCCCTGCAGCCATGATAAAGGCTAGTCCTGACTCCCAAGGAGGCTGAGGCAGCCAGAGCATAGAGAAATGAGGTGAAGATGATGGTGCTTGGGAATCTCCCTTAAAAACATGCCAAGGTTTGTGTTACAGTTGGGAACAAGAGAGTAGAAAGTCTCACAAAGTAAGTGGAGTAAAAAAATCATTGGACAATTTGAGAACATTCTAAACCATTCTGAACCAATACTGCACCGATCAGCGGGTACAGACGCTTCCACTAGGCGAGCAAATCCTTTTCAAAATTCTATTGCCTATAATTTTATCTGACCACACAGCAAGAAAGAATGAACTGAAAAGAAAACACAAAGCAAAACAAAGAGAAGAAGAGTTAGCCAAGAGCTTATTATTGCATATCTACCAGGTATAAGATCTGGAGAGGAGAGGACATTTCACATGCTTTGACTCATTTATTCCCACATCCACTCATCTGTATCAGCATCAGTGTTTGTGAAGTAGGAAGTTAATGTTGACTAGACTATTACTTAAGTTTTACAGCTGGAATTAAACCATGTTAGGGCTGCACTTCTATATGCCTTTGAGTTGAACCAACCAATCCTCTGAAATTTCACATCCTCTGTCAGTCATATCTATCTTCCTTCCCTAAATTAGTTTATCATATACTATATATACTATATATACTTATATACAAAATATTAACATACTAAAAAATATGTTTTCTTCTATTTTTAAACAAAATAATCTTGTCTTGGATTGTCAGCTGGAGCGGAAAAAAAGTCTCATCATTGATCACACTTGAAACAAGACATAGATAAGGTTGGCTGCAGATTTCAAGCGAGAGCTTTCTCTGAGGTCAGGTAGCACTATGAAATGCCATAATGGTCACTCTTTGAGTGACTGTTGCTTTTTTTCTAATAACATCCTAGAACTGCTTTGTTATTTCCACCTAGAAACTGGATACTGGATTGCAAAACTGCCCTAAACTCAGGGTGGCTCCTAATCACACATTAATCGTCACTTTCACTTATCTCTACAAATGGCAAGCAGTTCAGCTCTGACCCCTGCCTTCCCCAGGCCCACAGCATATTTTGCACCCTACAAAAGTTACCCACTTCTTGTTGAGAGACATTCTCAGTACTTCTAGATGCTTCCTGTCTGCACCAGGTTAAATGTCTGACTATAGGTTGTTCCTAGAGTTCACAGGGATGGTGATCTTTGTAGCTTTATGCTTAAAACACATTCTCATGGTGACTAAAACAGACCCTGGACCAATATATAGGGTCAAAAACACTTACTCCACTATTTCTATCATCTCAGTAAAAATTATCACGTTGTTTTAATACGGTCATCTGATTTGGTTTTAGCAGACTATCTGACTGATATAGTTCTTTCTCCATGGAAACACTTTGTTCTTATACTACAGTGATTGCTATACCTACAGTGTCCCTCTCTATGCACCGACATTTCTGACTTCTATGAAAAATGGACTACAGAAGAAATTTTATTAGTAGTAGTGATGATTGCTTATTACTTATCTTCTTTCTATCCCTGTCATGTGGGTACAAATACACATTTGTACTAAAACTATGTAACACTGCCATAACAAATTCCTCAGATCCTAGGTACAAGGAAAAATCTGACCATTTAATAACTGAAAAATAACTAAGAGATTGTATGTTATAAGATAACAACACAGAGACCCAGAAGGGCTAAGCCTTCTTCCTAGGAAACCCAGAATCAAGACTAGACATATAATTTCTGACTTTCAGTAGAAAGATTTCTATTAGCGCTCAATAACATCTGACATTTGAAGATTTAGAAAATCAAAAAGATTGTTTCAGAATTTCATAAAAGACAAAATCACGTTATATTGTTGATCATGTATTCTGAAAAAAAAAGCACTAAGAATAACATGCTTGAAAAAGTTCTACACTGAAATTATCGTGCCTTCATTTGTAAGGTAATTATTAGAAAATATGAGAACATATGGAATGATATAGGAGGGTAGTTTTGTATTCTTGTTAATTTGAAATTGTTTGGTATTTAACCTAAATATTTCATTGCCTAGAAATTTTTCAATACAAGATTTCTCTAACATATCCATCATGCAAATGGAGATACTGGTAAAATGTGACATTAAAGGGTCATTTTAATTTCTGTTATTATTATATTGTGAAAATATGTTTCCTTTCAGTCTAATCACTATGCAAAAGAGGGTTAGCAGTTCATCTATTCAACAGTTATCTTGTTGAACCCAGTCGTGACTTGGTGAGGAGCTTCGTTATTTTTTGTGATATAAATTAATTTTGAAGCATAGATTAAATATTTTTAAAAATGGAAATTAGAAACAGACTTCTAAAGCTTACCATATGAAAGAATCTCAATGAAACGTCTCTAGGTATTCACAAAATATATTAATTTATACTTTGGTATGTAAAGATTTCTCTACAGCTTAAGAGAGAAATAGACAGTCACGAGTGAGTTTATCCATAGTTTCAAAATCCAAGTTACCTCTTCTAGCCCACTCTATTCAACAGCTCCTTTTGGGAAGGACCTCCATGCATGAGCTCCCCTCCAGATTTGCATATGCAGAAGGTAATTCTCCCTGAAAACTGTACATGCCAGTGTGACGTTGACAACTCTTCCCGATTTCCGTGCAGTGGGCCCTTCCTGCCCCTCCAGTCCTACTCCTTATGATCTTGGTGGGAGTCACACATGCACACAAGAGTGAACACAGCCTACCCTCACACCACCCCCTTGTCCCTGGGCACTGGCACTTTCCTCCCCTCACTTTGTTTTCAGCTGCACTGACCACATAGCAACCTCCATCTTAGAGGTTGACTCCACCATGACCATTTTCTAATTTCTCCAGTTATATAAAATGCTCTCGCTTCTGGACTCTGGCTAACATCTGAAAATTCCTGTGATCCTATCCTCAGGATGCATTGTGATTTCCTGCTTGTCTGCCTTTCTTCACTACAGCATAGGCTCTTCCAGAGGAGGAATGCCCGAACAATACAGCCGCACTGAGTTGAAAGCGGGCTATGAGCACATTGATAGTTCTCATTCAGCTTGAGGCCAACCAGACTCCTCCATGCCATTCTGCATCATAAAATAATTATATGTTAAATTTCTCTAGATAAACAGATAAACCACTATATACATGAATATATACATATATATATAGGGAAGTGTGTGTGTGTGTATCTCTCTTTCTATGTGTGTGTATATATATATATGTATATATAGATATACTACTTATAGAGATAGATACATAGTATATATATATAATATACATATAATTTATATGTATATGAATGACTATATATACATATGTGTGTGTGTGTATAAATTGGCTTTCAGGATTATGGGGATTGGCAAATCCAATTCTGTAGAGTCAATGGTCTCAGAAAGAACTCCCTCTTATGCAGGTGAAGATTTCCCTTTCTGTTCTATTTAAGACTTCAACTGACTGGATGAAGTCCACCCACCTTATGGAGAGCAATCTGCTTTATTCAGTCTATTGACTTAAATGTCAACTTCATCCAAAAGCATCCTCACAGAAACACCCAAATAATGTTTAGCCAAATATCTGGGCATCCAATGGCCCAGTAAAGTTTCCCATAAAATTAACTATCACAACAAAAAAAAAATCCCATACAAGTCAATAGATGCAAAGGGACCCAATAAACAATGGGGTTCAAGAGGAAGCATCGCAGAAGATGGTCTTTTAGTCTCACTCTGTATAAAAGAAAGCATCAACACACATGAAGAGACAGACAACTTAATGAAGAACAGCACCACCCTACATGCAATTCATGAACTGCACCCTCTGATTCAGTGTGCTGTGAAGGTTTAAGTGCTGGGATTTCAGTGTCTGGAAGAGCACCCCTCCTTAATGCTTTATCACATAAGCCTTCTCCACCTCTGCTCCCAGATTTTAGATTAGCTTCAGGCAAAATTTCCCCTTACCTATTTTATTTATTATTTATTTTGCCTTTTTGACATAATCATTGCCTAAGAAGCTAAAGATGTCCCCCAAGAGGGACAATACATCGATTTTGAGCCCTGGGCTTTCTTGTCAGTATGCTTCACTAGTATTTTGCCTCATGTTTCCTCCCATCCATTGAACACCGTCCCATGGTACCGCCATGTGAGGGAAGTGCAGAATTTACAGAGTACTGGTAAACAAATAGATTTGCCTGGCATAACATGCCCTTCTTAAATATCTCTTTAGTAGATGCAATTTATAAACTTTTTTTTAGGGAATCACATTACAAATTCACATACAAAAAAGGATTGGTGCTATCTTTTCCTTCTCATAACATAAGGAAATAATACACTGAGTCACTGAATACATGATTAGAAACAAGTGACCATTATGAAACAGTTCTTTCAGATGTAGTCATTCACAGCCCTTCATCAAAGAGCAAATTAAAATACTGAGTGAATGTGGCAATATTTTCCATTCTGAATAAGTATACCTAATATAGGGCTCCGTGACCATCATTTTATGTGTTAGGTAACTAAGCATAGAACAGGAACTATTTTAAAATGTCTCTTTCTTCCTCACTCCCTCCCTTCTTTCCCTTCTCCTTTAGAATCAAATTCTATTATGCTGAGAAAATAATTAGCTTCAATAGTTATAGAGTTAATAAGCTTAATACAAAAGACTCACAACTAATAAAATATGAGCACAAAAATATCAACAAATGAGAACATCTAAAGAGGGAGTGTTCAATAAATGTATTCAAATGTAGAGAATATCACAAATAGGCAACAAAATGCAAAACATATCAGAATTTGCATACTAAAAGGCAAAAAATATATTTAAATGAGAATACAAACTCTTGGCAAAAGGATAGTGAATGAAAAGCTATCATGCTTATAGGAATGTAGATGTTAGAGTATCATAGATTTCTTTGGAAATGTCTATCAAAATTCTTTTAAAAACCAAAGCACTTTAGTCGCTATTTCTATACCAATAATCAACTTCACTTTTACCTCCATAGTTAGAGGGTCAGACAAAGATGTACACACCAATATGTTTATGAAGGTATCAGTTATTAGAATCTAAGTAAGCATCAATGGATCATGCTTATCTGAATTATAATATATCCTTACAATAGACATTCTGTGACAGTCTGGGTCTAAATCTCCTAATGTGCTCTAATAATCATCATGAATTATGCTTTCTGTGGGAAACAGATGAAATGTATAAAGAGCATTGTGTATGTATATTTAAATTTCACCAAAATCTTGTGTCACTGCAACAAAATATAGGTTATCCTGTGGTAAGTAAAACCACTGCTCCTCCTTTCTTAAAATCTCTATGTGAAGACTCTATGTGCTTTCTGTTCATGTTTCTGGTTGAGAACTTAGAAATCTTCCATGAAGACAGATAGATGATAGATAGATAATAGATAGATAGACAGATAGATATTAGCTAGATGTACTAGAAGAAAAATTACCAAAGTATTAAAAAATTCTCCTAGTTACCCTTTGAATCAACATAAATTAAGTGCTCCTCCTCCCTACCCATGCCAAAAAAATTCTATAGCTTTTCATTTTCAAATGTAATTAGGGGCTGATGGTACAACCTCTTCAAATCTTCGTGGACTACAAGTTCCTATGTAACTTCCTTATAAAGTTGCCATCTTTATAAGTGGTAGAAATATAAAAAGCATTTTTTGTCTTACTGAGACAGACCTAAGAGAAGCCTTCTAGCTGGTGACCTTCCGTCTCTTCACAAGAAGCATCATCGTCCATTAGCCACCACCTCGTTCTGTTGCAACCCAGTCGTAGGATCCTCCTTCTTCCACAGCCTCATCAAGCCCTTGATACTAGGGTAATAAAAACTGCTGCGCTGTCAACCACATGATGATAGAGGACATACCACTGAACTTCTCATGCCTCAACTCTCTCAATATGTGTCCTTTGGTCCCTCCTCGGGGACCTGCTCAGATAGTTATTCTCACGTGCTGCCTAGTAAATCCATTCTAACATCCCAGTTACCTAGCACTTCTGACTTTTCTTAACACTATGCCAACAGGTATCAACACTTTCATCTCTTCGCTGTTGGCCTTTTTGCATGTGGAAGTACAAGAAGTCATCCCTGCAAACTACCTGGACACAGTGTCTTTGCCAGATCCTTACATCTTATGTCACAGGTGAGTGCCACCACATCAACAGCGTCCCCCTACCCATCACACATGCCACATGCCCTATCTCATCACCTACTTCCACACAAACCCTTTGGCACCCTGCCAGGATGTATCAGTTCCTGTGTGTGCTGTACTTCCAGAACAGGAAGGCCGGGCTGTGCTGGACATGACCCTGATGAGTGGGCTCCAGACAATAAGCAATGGAACAGCTGCCCCCCACCCCCGAAGCAGGAGCACTGCCAAGCCATCTCTCTGAACATTCCAAGTGGGGAGTCCATCTTCCAGTGATGAGGAGGAAGGACATCTCCAGCAAGTGGTCCCATCCCAGGTCTCAGGGCCCCAAGCCTCCTAACAGGGCCTTTGGCATTATAGGTCACTAGAAATAGGGCATTTGGACTCTTATGCTCTGCTACCCTGATAAGTAGGCCCTGGAACTCATCTTCAGCATGGTCTCTGTGACTACAGAACATGACAGACTCCTTGACAGAGTGATAAAGACCATCAGTTCTTTAGGAGACAAAATACATGTGGATGCGGCCTGATCTCTCCTCTGAGCCAGGGGAGGGCAGCAAGTGCAGCTGAGCCAATGTGAGAGGTGCAGAAACGGAGCTCTGTGCATATCTTGCATCTTTATTCCTTCTTGTCATATATGGTGGCTAGAGCAGCAGGACAGTGCTGAACTGAAATGGGCACTCATGTCCAGCTCCTCAGTCATCACCGGTAGGAACACATGCTCTGTTTGGTTAGGTGTTTACTTTTTGTCTCATTTCCTAAGACTCTCTTAACCATGATTTTAAAAAGTACATATTTCTCCTCATAGAAGAGAATTGAGCTTTTTTTCTTATTTAATCCTAATTTATTTGAATTTTCATCAGGGAATGCAGTCCATCTGCAGCAATTTTAGCAGATTTGTGAAATCTATTAAAACTTACTTTATGACTTAGCATATCAATTCTGTAATGTCCCATGGACTGTGCTTATTTTGAATTGTAAAACATGCACGCACACACATACATGCATATGACATGATCATGTTGCACAGATATTCCAACTGTATTAATTTTTTACTCACTTGAACAAGTCCTCATGAGAAATATGCTAAGGTTCCATGACAGTAGTAGTATTCTCTACTTTTACATTCCTCATGATTCCTTCAACTTTTGTTTCATGTGACTGAAGACTATTATGTATATACAAGGTTAAAACAATTTTAACTATTAATTTGACATTCATATTTTAGTAACTGTCTATATCACCACTGTTGCCTTTATCATAAAGTCAATGGTGATGATATAGACAGTTACTATTTGGCTCATATTAATATCTGTTTGCTATTGTTTTCCTGGTTAACTCTTTTCCATCTATGTATTTTGAACTCTTCTGTGTTCTTATGTTTCAGAATTCCCTCTTAAAAACTAGAAATCTGAATTTTCAAATTTATCTAATGTTTTTGTCAAATGTATAATTTAATTCATTAACATTTACTGAGTTTCCTGGTACTAGAGATTTCCCTTCATCTCCTCTTCTGTTTTTATTCTGTTCTATTTTATGTTCCAGTTCTTTTCTGTTGTTTTTATTTACTTTATCTTTTTTTTCTTTTTCTCTTAGTTTGGAATTTTTTTAACCTTATTTATATTGTGTCTTTGGTTTTCATTTATATTTAAGCATACATAACTAATTTCACAATATTAATTTAAAAAATTAATTTTTTGCTTGCAACAAAAGGACATGGCAACATCTTATCTTTGGCCATGATCTTCTTAAGTATGCTACCATTCTTATGCTAAATTTTAGCCTTTTCCTTTTTTAAATTCCACAAAACATGAGACATTTGTCTTACATAAGTACAGTTTAGATTAAACTAGAGTTTGTGATTTCTTTCTTGACACTTCTTCAGGTATCTTTGACCTTCACTCCTCGCATGTTTTTCTCCTTTCTGAAGTCCATCTGTTGAAGTGCCTTGAGTAAAGGTCTTCCCCTTTATCAATGTCCCCCTTCCCAGAGGTGCGTTTGTCACAATGATGACCTACATGGACACATCACCATCACCCAAAGTCCACAGCTCATACCAAGGTTCACTCCTGGTGTTGTGCACTCTGAATTTGAAGAAGTGTATAATGACATGTGTTCACCATTACAGCATCATACAAAATAATGACAGAACCCTAGAAATCCTCGGTGCTGTGATGATTTGCATCTCCCTCCCTGCAACCCTTCCTTCTCTGATTTGTAAGTAGTCCAGTGGACAGTGAGCTCCTAGAAGACTAAGCAGGGTGACTTCCTCAGTTATTTCATTATTGTATCACCCAGACAAGAGCCCAGATCTCAGGGCTGCATGAAGTGTATACAGGACTGAACAGAAATGGAGTCAGCTTTTCTCCCTGCCATCAGCTCCCCATAGCACCACGATGGATTCAGCTTGATTAACCACTTATGAGATGTCAGGAAAATCACCAAATACATTTCATTTGCAAGATTGCTCTATTTGAAAACTCTCAACTTTCCATTACCATGGAAACCACGAAAATTGGACTGTGAATTACAGTTTGAGATTTTTACTCAGCTGGTTGTATATAATTAACTTTTGTTATATCATATTTTTTGATACGCCAGAAAAGGTTGCTATGATACTAACAAGCCCAACTGTACCTCTTATTTTGAAAGGTATAAGCTCTGAAGTTGGTCACGAGGAGATCTGGAGTTGTGCTCTAACTCTAGTACAGCTGTTATTAGATGCATGACTTTGATCTTTTACTCAAAGATGTACTTTTACTTGGCTATCTTTACTCAAAGTGATGGCTTGGGAGAGAGAGCTCTCCAGCATACAAATCCTGTGAATCCATTTTCATGATTGCAATTGTCTTCCCTTTCAGATTACAAACACATGCAACACTATGCCTGAGTATTTTCAAGTAAATGATCCCATCACAAAAGCCTAGATGCTTTTTTTGATCAGGTTAGCTTGCCCTTCTCACCGACACATATAAAAGGACATTTTAAAGTAGTTATGTTGGCTCAATAGATAAACTGAAGTCTACAGCACTCAATCTATCACCAAGTATAATAACATCAACAGTAATAATGATAGAATAATAAAAGTGTCACTTATTAAGTATCTATGCATGCCAGGCACTACACTAGGCACATCGGCATATAATAAGGAAATGACTATTGAAAGTAATTATTAATATCCATTCTCATAAGAAAAATAAGGTTCAAAAATTAACAAGCCATCCCACAGTTGAAGGGTTAGAAAATGGTGGAAACAGTCTTGAACTCCCATCTCTTGAAACCTTTGACCTATCCTTTACTCTGGTGCATTTTCCTCTATTGATTCACTACATGGCCAAGAGGAACATTGTAGTTTCACTGACATTTTGTGAACTTATTTTCCCTTGATTTTCTGATAATCCACTTCAAAGATAAGCAATTTATATTCCAATCAAAAATTAACAATAATATTGAAAACTTCTATTTTTGAATTTTGTCAGTCATTGCTCATGAGGAAAAAATATCAAAAAGATATTTCCTGTCAAAAAAACTTTAAAATTGTCAAAGACTCTCTGGGAAATATGGTACCAAGCAAGATATTGACAGTATTCATGATGATACCAGTGAAATAACTTGTTCCACATATGTATGTGTACATGTGGGCATAAAGGTGCATACATGTTTGTGTGTGTACTTCAGGGTTGTTTTTATCTTGTTTCTCATCCATAATCTAATGGTCCAAGAAAATTTTCATTATAATGCTTCAGATTTCTCATAATCTTGTGCTGATTCAAATCTGACACTCAAAGACAATTCTGTCAACGATCAGTTCTATGGCTTAAACGCAACAGAAATAAGAGCTACCAATCGAAAGCCATGATAACTAAATATCCACAGAAATAACCCAGCAGAAAACCTGTAGACTCTGACTTTAGTTTAAAAGATAATAACATATGACCTAGCTTTTATCCCCCCAATTTCACACTAAGAAGCTGGAACAAATATTTGCACAGTTTGTAGCAAGTCAAGGGCCTTATCCACTGGATAACCCAACCACACTAACATCTCTGCCTGAGAGAGCTCAAGGATGCCGGGAGAATTTACCCTTTATTCTAGAAAATATATGATGACACTACTTTTGCTTAGATCACTTACTGAAAAGGGGTACAACTTTGAATCCTTCTCTTTCCCTTTCAGATTTGGGCCCCAACTTAAGATGGCTCAACTTGGGAATTTTTGACTTTAGAATAATGCAAAGTGACAAACATTCAGTATAAACCTGCTTTGAATTTTGAATTCTGAGCTTTTCCTGGGCTGGCGATACACTCTGTCTATGCTGGACAGGGCATCTAGGCACAGCCCCCAGGTAGACACTGATGGTTGCTGCAGCATTCTCCTTGTCTCTGTGTGGCTGGTACTCGAGGGTCTGTACTTACCGCCCTGTGAGTGTAAAGTACCCATGGAATCCATTGTGGGCTTCACTTTCCATACAGTGTTCAATAAGTGACTTGAGTTATCCAATACTTCATTATAACATAGATTTATGTGAAGTGATCTTTACCCACTGTCGCAGTGATGTCAGCGCATTAGTCTAGCCTGAGCTTAAAGCTCAATAGCTTAGGTGTATCCAATGCATTTTTGATCTAATGATCTTTTCAACTTATGATATAAGCCCATCTTAAGTAGAGGAGCACCTGTGCACAGGTATAGCATGTCTTTCCAAGGACACTAGAGCTATTCCTTTGAAACATCCTGACCTCCGGTCTCTGCAGGGGCTCGGAGCCCAGCTTCCTGAACACGTGGACTGACAAACCCAGAGGTTTCCAGTGGACCTGCTTCTTTCCAGTTTGGTCTCTTTTTACCTCCCTGACTCCACCGAGCCCAGAACTTCTCCCTTTCTGCTCCTTCCTCCTTCTAAAATGCCCACTCACTTCCTAACAAATCAGGATGGAGCTTGGCTTTTCCTCTTGGAAAAAAACCTGTTCTCACCACTCGGACTAATGTGGGGCTGTGTTCACCTCTGAAGCTGCCCCTGGTCCAGCTCCTTGTAGGCCCCTTTGGATTGGCCTTTGTGCTCAGCACTGGGCACCAGCTTTACGCCCTCGGCGTGGTGTTTCTGATGTGTCCCTCCTTTTTGCAACTCAAAGTTCAATGTGGATCTTACATTTCTGCAGAGGCCTTATTAACACACCAGGGTGAGGACAACAAGTAGCCCCTCTCTCACATGACCCGACTTTAATTCTCTGCATTGTGCTACCACTGTCTGGAAGTTTCTTTACCTGTGACTTCCTCTTGTTGGTTTGTTTTCTGCCTAGGACCATGAAACTGTAAGTCCCATGAGAGAAGGGGCTTTGTCCTGTGGGAGACCCAAACGGGATATTGAACAAAGACTTACTGAGTGAATGATGGACAAGTCTACATTTCAGGGGTTCCCTCCAAGTGTTTAGAGACCTTAGAACCAACTCCCACTTCTTTTTCTACCTCTACCCTTCACAGGCTATTTAAGGAACTGTATCCTTTATGTCAAATCCCAAAATCCAGACGTGGAATTTCCCAGGCACCTGGAATGGGGATCAAGGGAACACAATCCACATGTACTTACCACAAAGCTGCTGCAGCTGCCCAGCTGTATTCCTGGTTTCCCACGGCCTCACTTGCAGGGAACAAATATCAGCTCTGTCTACCACCTGTCTGCATGCTTTCCCAATCTGCTTCCTGAAGTCCTATCTTTTTATTATTATGACTTCCATTTATTTTACAAAGGACTGTGGATTTCTCTCTTCCTGTCTTTCCCTGATAAGCATTCTGCTAAATGAAATACAATGAGCCTATTGGTGCAAATTACTGAGCAGATAATGTTGCCTGACATTAAGGTCAACGGTGTTGTTTGCAGTGGAAAGGTAGTTAAATTTAAACAAAAGATTGTTCAAATTAGAAAGCCTGCAAGTTATTGGCTGGGCACAAAGGGTAAAATTATAAATATGCTAATAGATCTTGCTATCATAATATGGCTTTGTTGTGAATAAAATATTGAGAAATTATAATTACATTAAATATAGTAGACATGGTGCTTTTCAAATGCATATCTGATATTTGACTGCGTTTTGAACTTTTAGTCTGACAGCCACAATTGAGAAAGAAGAAAAACAGCACAAGAATGACTGATTTTCTCATTATCACCTTTACAAAATGGTAAAGTACAAAATGTCTCTTTTCTGGGGGGAAGGGGTACCAAGGATTGAACTCAGGGGTATTCGACCACTGAGCCACATACCCAGCCCTATTTTGTGTTTTATGTAGAGACAGGGTCTCACTGAGTTGCTTAGTGCCTTGCTGTTGCTGAGGCTGGCTTTGAACTCACGATTTCCCTGTCTCAGCCTCCCTAAGTGCTGGGATTACAGGTGTGTATCACCGCACCCAGTTAAAATGCCTCTTTTTAAATTTGGGATCTTTAAAAAACAACAACAACAACAAAAAAAAACTTTTGAATTAAATTCATGATGAAAATCATTCTGGAATCTGCATGAGTTTTTGTTTTTAATTCTGTTCATTCGTTTTTCATTTGATTTTGACTATACGATGTACATACTATTTACAAGAGGGGAAAACTCCCTATTTTGAGGGGCTGTTGACAGGCAACTGTGTGGATTTTACAGTAGGGTTGATTATAAACTCACGATGCTAATTGTGTATGAATATTACTTACAAATTAACCTTTATTGATTAAATATGACAGTTGTTCTTAAATAAAAATGACACATCTCTGATGCATCCCTTTACACATAATTTCCCTGTGTTAGGTAAAATAGAAGCATCTAAGGTTTAAAATCCCTGGAGTAGATGACTGTCCCATGTGTTCTACATGATCCACAGAAGAGGACAGGGAAGCCTGCATCAAGCTGTCCATACTCCATGTATGGCAGAATCCACTTCTGCTTGTGCTATAGGATAGTTTTCATGAAAAGGATGCAATAGGGTGAATTAGGCAGGAGAGATGCTCCAGAGGATGAAGGTCACCTGGGTCTGAAGAGCAGGTAAGATTTAGACGGACAGGAGCTGGGAATCTGGGGAAGAAAGGGGGCATGGACAAGGATGACAGCCACCCTTCACTGAGCACCTGCCGTGGGGCAGGGGCAGTGCTTGCATGTCAGCTCACCCAGTTCTCACAGTGACCTCTAACCCCAGCTTATTTGAGGACACTCTGAGTAACCCTCTGTGTGATGGACCCGCCCAATGTCAGGTGGGGGATTTGAAACAAGATCTGATTCCAAAACCCTTCCCAGAACAAATGACCCTCACAGGGATGGCTGATGCCAGCAAGACTTGAACAGAAGAAAAGGAGGAAAGGAGACTTTGGGAAAGGATGTGGGGATAATCAACCAGAGGCTTTACTGGTTTGCCAACATTTCTGGTACTGGTGTCTGAACAGCCTCACGCATTTTCTATTCAGAACCACTGGGAAATTGTGCCGTCGATGGCATGATTCCCATGTGACCTCTGGATCAAACTTGGAACTAATAGCCAAATTCAAGAATGGAACTCCAGTCAGATGATGATAATCCAATCTTAACATTGTTGTCAGCATATGTACCAAAGAAAGAGGCCCATGACAGATGGATGCTTGTCATCTTGCTGGAGGGCCTCTACTCAGGAGCCCTTTCCTTGGCAAGGGAGTTAATCTCCCACTTCTCTACATGTCAGGTGGTAAGAACACCTGACTGCATCCTTCTCAGGGAATCACCTTGTCCAACAAGAGCCACCTCTCCAGGGGTTGCCCTCAGCCAAGGATGTTTGATGCATGGAGAGGTAAAGTCACCCCTTTTCTGGATAAGTGAAGTCTGCAAACATTGACACACCCAAACCTCTCTCTGCAGATCACACCTGAAACCACAGCCTTGCTTGGCCATCTACTGCACATGTCTTATGTTCCTGGCCTCTTGGAAATGTTCCCCACGAGCAACTCGGAAGTCAGTTCTATACACCGTGACCCCTGTCTGAGACTGCTTTCGGGGAGCCTGACCTGAGGCCACCATTCTCATCCTCTGGGAATTTGTGGGAATTCCTGTGCTTACAGAGGTCAGAAACTGATTAAGGATTCTCACTCTTTCTTCCCTGACAATGTTGACCTTGACCTGAGCCTTGAGGTTCTGGCAAACAGCCACAATTAAAGTCCCCACCCTTTTATGTTGCAGGCAAAACTCACTGCAAAGAATCTCCTTCCTTCTGAAATCACTCGGATGATACTCATGAATTATCCTGTAGTGGTTTAGATGTGCAGTGTCCCCCAAAAGCTCATGTGTGACAGAATGTAAGAATATTCAAAGGTGGAATGAGTAGAATATAAGAGCTAGGTTTATTCATTCATATGGATTAACAGGGTGGTAATGGTAAGCAGGGAGGGTGTGGCTGGAGCAAGTAGGTCACTGGGGACAGGCCTTTGCCATTTATATTTTGTTCCTGGTGAGCAGAGCTGTCTTTCCATTTCCTGGGTGTCTGGCATGTCCTGAGCTGCTTTCTGCTGCCGTACCCCTCCTCCCATACCCCTCCTCCATGAGATGCTGCCTCCCCTCCGTCCCAGAGCTCTGGTCAGCTGATCACAGACTGCACATCTGAAACCATGAACCAAAACTAACTTTTCCTCCCATCAGTCAAAATTTTTCCTCCTGTAGGGTCATTTGGTCACTGTGACCCAAAACTGACTAAAACAGACCCTGATACTTACCTAGAACAAGGCCAGGGATGCTCTAATTCCCACTCTGTGCTTTATCAGTGATGAGCTGAACTGCTCGTCTCTGCAGACCCATCTGTACAAAATACCTGACAATCAACTTGACCAATCTTGACTCAGCTTTCTCTCCTGCTCTGGCCAACCCTTGATCTTCAGCAGGTATTAGAATGCATAGGAACCCTCTTAGAGAACTGACTGGCCTCACAGGTAACCCTGAGCTGCTTACTTGTGGGAATAAGCCCCTGTTCCCAGCAGGATGCACAGGCCTCAATAACTCCTCTCTTGAGAAAAGACCCTCTTTCTGCCAGGCCTTAGACATGCAGAGGTGCTAAGGTCAGCATTTTCTCCCTGTTGTAAACCCACCTCTCTCACCTCCATTGCAATAGTGTTTTCAGATAAATTCCCTGCTTACTAGAGTCCAGATATGTCTGGAGTCCGCAGACACTCTCACTTTTGAAGTGGGAATACAGAAATGTGGACCGGGCCCCATGAAGTGTACTGGCTCAGATGAGGAGTAGTTAGTTGGGCAGCTGGGATGCTTTTTTCCCAACCTCTCTGAACCACAAATACTATAAACAAAGATTTGTGACAAGTTTTGCTTCAACATGTTCTGGGTTTATGTCTGACAAAACATTGGATCAAAATTTTCCTCATTTCTCCTCTGAATTGGCCCAGAGTAAGTCAAGTTCCTTTTTCACAAAGATTCCCCACTTCTCATTTGCTAAGTGAAGCTGCGAGGGACAGCTTGGGTGAGGTCAGCTGTGTTTCCGAGAGCTTTATACCTGGAAAGGCCTCATGAAGGATCATGAAGTAGTCTTTTCACGCTTTATAGCCAAGGACATAAACCAAAGGCCTAAATCATGTAATCAAGGGCTGACAGCAAATTGGTGGTGTAGGAAAGTACAAAGCTCTTGACTCTTAACAGTATTTTCTTTCAATACCAGATCACTGGCCTGGGACTATGTGGGCTTTGGAGGGACCCTTGATCTAGTCCCTCCAAAGATCACCCTAGATCATAGTCCTTTCTGCCTGGCTTCACACTGACAATCAGTAGAGAGGCCTAAGGAAGCACAGCTGCAAGACGATGCCCCAGCTGGCCTGTGACTGAAGGACAGGGCCGACCCGCGGGTACCCACCTTCTCAACCACTTTTCTCATGCCTATGTCTTCCGGTTGGTCCTTTGAAGGTTGCTGCCTACAATAAATACCAGGGCTTTATACGCGCAATAGGGGCCCAAGCAAATGAGAAGGATCATCTTTTCTTAACATGTACCGGTGAGTATTCAGTCAGAAAAGCAAATCGGCTCCAGGGATTCCAGAAAAGTTGGACTCACATACCCTCCAGAAGAACAGGAAACGTGTGACTCGGAAAGTCCAGATATTAGGGATGGCAGGAGCCATTGGCACAATGAACCATTCTCAGGAGCACTGTTCAGAGCTATCACCAGATTTCTTGACTCTCCCACCATGGTGCCCATCTACCTGCCTAGAGCTGCCATTGGAGAACCATAACTTCCTCTATATAATTACAAGGACTCCATGTTGATAGAGTCCAAACCACACCTTCCCAGCAAGGGGACTGGCAAGGGCAACCCCTGGCTTCCAGACACATCCATCATAGGAGCTCTTAGAGGAAAGAAGGGTAACATTAACCCTAAATGTTTTTTCACAGAAGAAGGTAAATCCTTGCCAGCTTCTTCTCCAAATGTCTTCTTTTACTCTCTTTTCCATACTAGCTCCCTAAAGCATGCAGTCTCCCTCAGAGGGAGCTGGATGGAGCCCTGGAGATGGGACCTGGGAGATGGGAGTCCTGGTTAAGGTCTCGTACCTCACACCTTAGTATCATCATCATTAAAGCATGGACAATACATGTTCCTGCTTTATGGGCTTCTTGCAAAAATTAAATCATAACTATGTAGAGCACTTAGGTTTCCAGCTAGCCCAGTAAGCCATCCATAAATGAGTGTACTTAATGCCACCTCTCCAGCACTGAGCAAGCTCTGTATTCCTGACATACCATGCAAACAACTCAGATATTTTCATATCCTTCCAAGAAATCCTCTGCATTGGGAGTGGGCCCTCTTTTTGAAGAAATTCTTACTTTATATAGAAAATGGAGTTCCTTTATGATGCTAAGATATTAATCTTAGTCCAATTTCCTGGAGCCACCTGGGGCAAGCACACCATCTCCCTCAAAACAGGGTTTCTAGCAGCCGAAAGCAGCTCTGATGACTCTCCTTTGTATCTTCTTCAGGCTAAACCAGAGCAAGCCCCCTGTACCATTCTCCATGGATGCAACCCAGTGTCTTGCCATGGCACTAATAGTATTAATTATCAGCTCATTGATTTTCCAGGTTATCCTGATCAATGAATGTAGAGAAAACAGAAAGTAACAGTATAAAATATAAGGTACAGACTATGAAGAAATCCAAGTGAAATAAATGCAAAATGAGGAGGTCCCAAAATAAATGGGAAGAATGATTAGTTTCAGGGACAGGGTCGAGAGCGTGTCACATAAAGCTAAGTAATTGTTAGGGCAATCGGGTGGGATTTTCTTCAGCATTTGTCCTAATGTAAGGTAGGCAGCATCCACACTGAACTACCATTGCTAAAGGCTAAACATCACTCACCAGAAACAGGCTTGTAAAAAGCAGAATATCTCTCAGCAAAGCCATTTGTCTCTTTCATATCTCCAATATGGATTTTTCAGTAGCTTTAGATATGCCAGTCAAGCAGAAGGGAACATAAAAATAAACTGAACTTAACTGTGTTCTCTGTCCCATATTAAACACTAAAACTGAATTATGTTTCCACATATTCCTGCTTGCCCATAATCACTTTTATTTATGACGTGCATCTAGGAAAGGAGTCCAAAATACATAAAATACTTTAAAAGAATTAAATAGACTAAAAATTATTAGATTTATATCATTATTATTACTATAAATTTTTATATTTATATTTTAAATTTTATATAAGTCAAAGGAGTTTTCCCATGTAATTAATGTCCCTGCTTAATGAAATCACAGAAAGCAGTCATCATTCCCAGACATAATAGAGTCTTCCTTCCAAGCACAATTTAAATAAGCAGTGGAAATGCACTATTATAAAACATGTCAACTAGGCCAAACCCTTGGCATTTAGAGAAGCATCCCCAGCCTTGGTCCCTGTGAACTGTAAAGGGTGTGGTATTTTCTTCCCAGCATTGTTCATTTGATTTTCTTATTAGTTTGTTAATTCATTTGATTTCTTTCTAAGTATAGCTTTATCACATGGTTCCAAATAGTCCCCACACCAAAGAAAGTTCTGGCATTATCTAGTTAGTGTCAATCTCTGTCAGTAGCAGAACCCTTCCATAAAATAATTAGATATTAAAAACTATAATACACAAGTCCTGAAAATTCAGCATAAACATTTATTTCATCTTTGACTATGAGCAGTCAAAAGCCAAGGCATAAGCAATATTTCTTCTGAAGCCAGTGCTCCATGATGTCAGGATTTATGGGCAGAATATGTGCATTTATTGAGTACCCCACAGTTGTACCAGGCAACTCCAAGTTCTACAAAATTCAGGGCCCAGAGATTGGAGGGACACCAATGCCTACTTTATAAGACATTTCAAGGTACTAAATACATTGCATGGATCAATATGATTTGACAACAATGCACAAATGCAAATAGAATTTCTCAAAAAAATCATATTAAATACTCACTACTTTTTTATGAATCATTTAGCAGAAAAGTTTTAGAATCCTTTTGCCTTGGACAGAAATCTCTATTTTGACTTATCAGAACTGGCTTTTATTGAACTTGACTCCCATGAAAAATAAGATATTGAGAAGATAAGGATTTCACCTAGAACTTTGTATACCACCTTTCAGTGAAATTTTGTGTTTGACTCATAATGAATCTGAAACAACTTCCTTCCCGGTGTACCGATACAGCTAATTCCTCTGCTTTTGCTTTGGACAATTAATACTTTGCTTTCTTAATGAGAGTTGGTAACCATTTATTATTTGATGGTCTTTGGTTATGAGGGTGGTGTTTCAACTGCAGCAAGTGTCCGTTGTTTTGTAATGTTCATTGAGCTCATTTGGGAAAATTTGTGGATTCCTTTCAACCTTACATTGCATTTCTCCCAAAGCTGTGACCTTTGTTCTGTAAGATTACTTTCCCAAAGAATAAAGAGCTGTGGCTCAAAGTTGTCTGAGAAAGCACCCTACCCTGGAGGATGTATGTGAAACAGGGCAGCTTAAAAGAGTGGTGGGTCTCCATTTAAAAAGCATGGACCATATTCCCAACTCCAACCCTCCAGAGCGATGTAACTGGAGCTCACCAACTCTCAAAACCTCCTTGACCTTGTCTATGAAATGAAAACTTGGGATAAGTTCTCATAAATGCCCCTTCTAGCTGTAAAATTGTAGGCACTTAACCTTTGAAGTGAATTTACATTCTTAAGTTAGATTTGGCCATAGATTTGCCCCAAGATGGAGCAGATAGGACCACAACAAAGCCTGGCCTGAGTCCTCGACTGTGCCCAAGGACATGAGGATATCTAGTTAGACAAAAATATGGGAGAAGAAAAAGAATAACTGATAAGGCTTAAAGAAGACAGTGGGTAGAGTAGTATGATATGGAAAAAAAGGGAATAACTACAAAAATTCTATTTGATCTGAATCTATCCTTATCATTTTGTCAGAAATATTGATTTTGCTCAAGTTCTTGTTCAATAAATGTACGTGATTTATAGCTAAATTGTAGACACTAAAACTTTCAGGAAATCATTCAATATACAAAATACGAATAAATCCAGTAAAGTGCAATCTAATTTACTCGTATAAGCACATAAAAGTAGAATACTTCTAATCACTTAGAGGAGGAAAGATGAATCTGAATGATGTTTATGAGGATTAAATATGTGATTGACATAAACCCCTGAAACTGTGTATTGTGTTAATATAAAGTTGAAATGCTTCATCACCACCCATAAGAATTGTCAAATATTGCTAAAATTAATGGCAATCCTCTCTGATGGAGCCTACGAAGTGATAAAATAGCACCTTCAAAGATCCTGTGCCAGAAGATGTTTTGCTCCTCAGCCTTGCCTGGAGGAGCACTGTGTAATAGGAGGAATGAACACCTCTGCCAATTTTGAATCATGGAACTCGAAAAAATACCTTTTGCTTATTATTCAAAGGTAAATTATAATATCTGCCCTTACTGCTTTTCAATACTATTGAATGAACCCACAGACCTCTATACATGGAGTATCCATAGAACAGAAATTAAAAAAACATCTGCAGTTATGCTCCACCTTCTAGACATTTGTCTCATTGGTTTCCTACACATTTGCCTCACCCACTCCAGTTTTCCTGTCATCACTAAAGTTTCACTCTGCACCCACTTTATGTACTATCCCAGAACCCTTGGACCCCATCTGCTCATCCAGTTGCTCAATGGAGATCCCTGACTGACCCTCCCGGCACCAAGTCTCCTAACTGCTCGGATCTTTCCCTGGGTTGAGAACAGTTTTCAGCAGGACCTCCAGTGCACCTGTGATGTACTGCCTCAACTCCATCTTCCAAGTCATGCCTGCCTGGACAACACCAGCTTCATCCAGCCCATGACTAACTGGAAGGCCATGCCAAGCAAAACCAAGGGGAGAGAACTAAAGAAAGGAGACAGAGACAGATGGAAATGGTCTGGGCATTTCTAGCCCTTCCTCCTTTCAAATAACTGCATAGTCACTCCACATAGACTTTCCAGAAATTTCTATTATCCTTCTATAACCAGTGCGTTGGTCTGTTAAGAATGCTTCCAATTTACCTCTCTTTTCCCTCATTACTGACTTCCTAGGATTTCAAGTCCCCATAGCAGAGAACCAACCTGGAATGTTGGCTCCAGCTCTGTGCTCTAGGGCCTAGGCTAAAGTAAATTTGTACAAAGAATAGCCCTAAAAACAGACTATAAGAATATGAGTTATGGCTGAGAAAGCTTTTTCTACACAAACATCACAAAGATATTCTTCTGTTTACTCTTATGGGTTCATATTACTAGGTAACACTTAGGTCTACTTTGATTTTTAGTTACTTTTTTACATACTGTGAGGTATAGATCAAAGTTCTCTTTTTTAAAACATATGGATGTCTAATGGTTCCAGAACAATTTGTTGAAAATACTCCTTTGTCACTGAATTGCTTTTGTGCCTTCCTCTAAAGTCAGTTGTACATAAATGTGGGTCTATTTCCAAACTCACCATCCTTTTTTGTGGATCTTTTTGTCTCTTTGATGGATATGCCATGCTGACTTGATTACTATAGCTCTAACAGCAATTCTCAGAACCAAGTAGAGTGAGTCTTCCAATCTATCTCTTTTTTAAAGTTACTTCGGTTATTCTAAGTTTCTTGTATTTCCATAGAAATTTTAGCATCATTCTGACAATTTCTACTAAACTCATGTTGGGATTTTCTTTTGAGGTTACATTGAGCCTATAGATTGATTTGAGGAGAATTGTCCCCTTAACAATATAGTTTTCTGACCTTTGAAACAATTCAAATTTTTAAAAATTAGTAAATAGAACTTTATAAAAATGTAAATCTCTGCTTTTCAAAACATAGCCTTAAAAACAAAGGAAACTATAAACCACAGATTAGAACAAAGTATTTGTGAATTTTTTATTTGATAAAGAACTCATATAAAATATATAAAGAAGCCGGGCATGGTGGCACATTCCTGTAATCTCAGCACTATGGGAGGCTGAGACAGGAGAATCGCGAGTTCAAAGCCAGCCTCAGCAACGGCAAGGTGCTAAGCAACTCAGTGAGACCCTGTCTCCACATAAAACACAAAATAGGGCTGGGGATGTGGCTCAGTGGTGGAGTGCCCCTGAGTTCAATCTCCAGTACCAAAAGAAAAATAATTATATATATATATACACACACACACATATATACATATAAAGAACTTTCAGAACCAAATAATAATAAAACAAACAACCCATTACTTAAGTATGCAACAGTTTTTAACAGAAGTTCCACCAAATATGATATACTAATTGCAAGTAATCACACAAATACTGATTCATCATCCTCAGCCATTTGGAAAATGTGAATTAAAATACAAACTAGACCACCAGACACATGTTGAAATGACAAAATGTGGAGCACCTGGAATGCTTGTGTATATTGCTTGGGAATGGAAATAACACAACCACTGTGGAAAATAGTTCTGCAGCTTCTTAAAATGTTAAACATATACCTGCCATAAGATGGAGCCATCTCGCTTCTAGGTATTTACCCACGGAAATGGAAGCTGATGTCCATCCTAAGACTTGCACATAAATATTCAAAACAGTTTTGTTTGTAACAGACAAAAATATGAGTAAGTTTAAATGCCCATCAATAGAGGAATGGCTAAGAATATTATGGTACATTCACACAATGGAAAAACCACTCAATGATAAAGACTTAGATTTCCTCATATGCTCTTGGGGAGAAAATTGCAAAAACTTGGGCAGAAGCCACAATATGAGCCCATGTCCAGGGGCTGGAGCTGTTGCAGCCCTGTCTCCCCTGAAATCTCCTCAGACTATAAAATGGGTGGATCATTAGCTCAAGGTATGAATCCTCGCTCCTAGCCTGTCCTAGAAACCTCCATATCAAGAAAACCAATGCCAGTTTGAATCAATCATATTATAAGTTGATTATTTTAAAACTGTAGACAGTGCAATGATTAAAATCCATGCTGTACATCCTACAGTACAGGGCTGGCTTTTGCATGTGTGTTTTATTTGATGTGGGCTTGGTGGTTGTTTTCTTTCTTTAATTGGTCTTCTTATAAATTGTATCCAAATCTGTTTCTCAGTAAGTGAATAAAGCCACCAACTTCAATGAAGCAAACAAAATGAAAAGTCAACTCATATGCCAGAGGAAATCATAGCAAAAGATCTGATGGTAAGAACTGAATATGTTTTATGATAGAACTAAGTCTTCAACAAACATAAAGATTAGCATGCCAATTAAAAATGCAAATGCCATAAGCCCTAACAAAGTCACAACAAGTCAACTAACAAATTGGTAGAGGACGGGGGGGAAAGATAGGGAATAAAGAATGTTAGGTTTCAAGAGCTGCAGTGACAAAGGACAACAGACTGTCAGGCTCAGACGAGAGGGACTGTCTCACAGTCTGGAGGCTAAAGTGGAGGAGAAGATGTCAGTGGGGTTGGCTCCTTTTAAGGCTGGGAGGAAGAATCTGTGCGTGCCTCTTTCCTTGGCTTGTAGACAACTCATTTCTGTGTCTTCACATTATCACATTTCCTTGTCTTCACACCCTCTGTGTGGCTCTTTCCAAATCCCCCCCCAAAAGCAGATTTTCATGGAATTAGGGATCCACTGAATCACTTTACCTCAAACACCACTGGAGCCACATTCTGAGATCCTAGGGGTTAGGATACAAATTTCAGGAGACACAACTTAGCCTGTTACATTACATATTGCTTTGTAATACCCAAGTGTCTAAACTATCATTCAAAACAGAAAAATTCAATAGTAAAATTTTTGAGTATTATATATGATGTATTTTTAAAATTCAGGTTTAAAAAGATATCATTAACATACTGTAATATTTGTTGTTCAAGCATATAATTCAATTATTCTGTCAAGTGCATGCCTTAACACCACATAGTTGAGCTATACAACAGTTTCCTCGTCCTTCTAGTTCCTCTGTGCCCCTCCATTAATCAGTAGTCCTCCCACCCCAGGCACAGGCAACCACTGATCTTAGTTACTTCCTTTGATTTTCACTTGTCAAAAAATATCCCATGGATGGAATCCATTTGTATCTGACTCATTTCACTTAGAATATTTAAAATCCATCCCTGTGGTTGTGTGATTAAGTATGTTATTTGTTTTTATTGCTGAGTTTTTATTCTTTTATCACTGTATGGATTGTCTCATTCATTCCCAAGTTGATAGACATTCAGACTGTGCACAGTTTTTTACTGTAATGTGTAACGTTGCTAGTTAAACGCTCGCACTTGTGTTGTTGTGAACACGTATTTTTATTTCTCCTCAGTGAACACTAGAGTTGAGTCACATGGTAAATTCGAGTGTGTTGACTATTGTATGAAATGGACTTCTTTCCAGGGTGCCTGCAAATTTGGGCATTCTCACTACCTGCATCTGAGACCCCCACACCCTCACCAACACTTGGGTCTCTGCCCATGTATAAGTTTTCTATTGGTGTCAGGGAATCTGATGCCATATTAGCATTGTAAAGCAACATGAATGTGTCATCTGACTTTTCTGTAGGTGAGAAGTCGGAGGAGGCTTCCACGGGGTCATGTGGGCAGGTTGCATTCCCTTTCGTTCCCTTGTCACAACAGGATGGAGTCTCTCTCTAACACGAGACATCACCCGCCTCTTCTGTCACTGCATCCGTCTGAGATGGCCTTTTGCCTTCTTATCAACCCTTAAGGGCCGTGGGATTACTTTGTTTCCACCTGAATAGTAATCCCACAGATTATCCTTCCCAGGATAATATCCCTATGGGAAGGTCCATACCATTAAGGTGTGGAATCTCTGGGGGTCCTTATCTGTTCTGTCTGCATAACGCATACATGTGTTTGTCATGAGACATGGTTGGAGGCATTGTACCGGATCTTCAGTGGAAGTCCTCTACTGACAAATGATGTGGACCATCATCCAAGTGAAGTTTCTGTTTTGTTTTAATTTGTTTGTTGCTATCCTCTACTAAAAAATTTTGCCTACATTTAATTGTGCATTTTGTTATTAGCCAGTTATGAGATTTCCTTTTTATATTCTGATTACAAGTCCTTCATCAGAAACACATGTTTTGCAAAGGTTTTCCACATCTTTGCCCTGTGTTTTAATTGCCTTATTATTTTCTGCTAATTTTTATGAAGCCTAATTCATTATTTTTTCTTTTATTATTTGGTCTTTTCATATTGTATCTAATCAATTCATAGCACTTTTTTTCTTGTATTTCATGTTAGAAATTCTATAGCTTCATGTAGTTTATTTAGTGCAAGTCTACTTTTTATCGTACAAAAATATCATATTTACATATACTTTTGGGTCCCCGTGTTTCCAATTGTTCTAGGGTCTTTTGTTTAAAAGGCCGTCCCTTACCACTGAGCAATTTGATACTCCTAACAATCAACTAAACACATGTGTGGATCAACCCTGGAATTTCCATTGTGTCCCTTGATCGATGTCCCCACCCCTACTTTAATCATACTATCTGGATTACTATTAGAGTTTTATTGGAAAACTTGAGGTCAAGTTGAATGAAAAGTCTCCAGAGTTTCTTCCTTTGCAACATGATTTTGGCTATTCTTGGTTAGTTGCTTTAAAATGCACTTTTAAACCTCCTTGTAAATTTTCAGAATATAATACTTTTTAGGATTTTGATTTATATGGCTTTGAATCTATATATCAATTGAGGAAAAACTGAATTGTAGCTACTGAATTTTCTAATACATGAACACAGAGTTTCTCACCATTTGTTGCCATCTTCCTTAATTTTTCTTATCAGTATCTTATTTTTTTGTCATACATCCCTTGATTTAACATTCATTCACAGGTTTTGTAAATGACATTCTATTTCATTTTCTTTTTAAAAAGATATTTTTTATTTATAGATGGACACATTATCTTTATTTTATTTATTTTTATGTGGTGCTGAGGATCGAACCCAGTGCCTCATGCTTGCGAGGCAAGCACTCTACCACTGAGCCACAACCCCGGCCCCTCTATTTCATTTTCAAATAGCTCATTGCTAGATATTATATGTAGAAATATAATTGACTTCTGAATAGTGAGGAATGCACTTAGCAGTCCTATCGTTTTTGTATTTTGGGGGGCAGAGCTTTGGGGTCGCCTACACGGCATATCATATAATGTGTAAAATTTTTTAGTCTTTTTTATGGATTTCCAGTCTGCATGCCTTTTATCTTCTTTCCTTGCTTTGTCACACTGGTGTGAGGGTCAGTTTTCTTGTCACTTTGGCTAGTTAACAGTTCCCAGTGAGTCACTGGTCTTGGTGCTGCTGTGAAGGTGTTTTTCTACGTGGCTAGTGTCTTCAATTCATCCAGTTTAAATTAAGGAGTTGCTGTTCTACAGTTTCGTTTTCTACTACTGTCTTTGAATCATTTATAATGGTGCTGCTGGACCTGTGAAGTGATGTTGTGTTCTATTTCCAAGAAGAGCTGGGGTAGACTTGGTGCGATGTCCCTCTCATATGTTCATTACGTTCACCAGCCCAGCCATCAAGGATGAACACTCTCTCTGGAAGGACATTTCCACATGTGAATTTAAAGTCTCATTCATACTGTGGCTCCTCAGGTTCTACCTGTTTCCTCCAGCTCCAACAAAGGTAAAGCAGTCTGTGTGCCCCGTCAGCTCGCTCCCGCGAGTTTGTTGCCGACTGAATTCAGTCCACAGAGTTGTTTTATGACCTCGGCTCTCAGAAGGACTCAAGCCAATTCAAAATTTTGCAGATTACTGATCATGTCTTGGGGTCAGATGGCTGTGATGTGCCTTTGCTGCTCTCTGCATCCCCAACTGAAGTGGAATTCTAGTGATAGGACATTGTATAAATTTAACTTCATCAGGATAAAAGTAAGCAATGCAATGTTATTGTCTAAATGGGAAGAAAGGAAAAGGAGGACCTTAATTATAAATTCAGTGATCCTGCAATAGGAAATTATTAGATACTCCCAGAAGAAACAGAGGACTAAGGACCCAGTTGAGAATTGCCACCATCTGCTCCTGTGGAGCTTACCCATCTATCAACTCTACTATCTTCATCAGCTTAACCCTACCACTTCAGAAAACTCCAGGCCAGGAGAACAAATGCTGCAAATAACTTTATTATTCATTCCAGGATCTTCCTGAAAGACCTATCAAGTCGTCAATGAAAAGCATCAATGGAATACTTATATTAAAGACTCTTTAAACCATTCACCTGAAAATTCTTGCCTAGCTGTGTTCTTCAATCCCATACAAGATCCTTAGTCAACCCTGATCAAGTCCCTGCATTGAGGGTCTTGCTGGAAAGACTAAGTGCTATGCATATTGTAAGTTTACTTCTTTCTCTGTCACCAACTATCTTCAGGACCCTCCTGAGGCAATATTCCCTCTACCACAGTGAGAATAAAATCAGCTTTGGCAGATGACAGGTGGCTTTGTAATATTTCAAGGAGTTATCATTCAAATCATATCATCAAGAGAATCATTATAACCAAAATTGAAACCTTTCTGAATACCAAAAGAATACATACCCAAAGAAACAAATTCTAGTAAAAGAAATGCAAGCAAAAAAGGGAAAGACAAAAAAGTGAGAAAATAAAGCAATATTAAACAACATTTATTTGAAATTAATTCTCCTGCTAAAAGAAAAAGATACTCAGATTTGAACACAATGCAAAACCCAAGTCCATGCTTCCATACATGAAGCCTGAAGACATAAATTCATCCAAAAAAGATGGAAACTAAAAGACGAGCAAAGCTATCGAAAAAAAATTTAAGGAAAAAGACAGAAATGATTATTTAACTATCACACAAGGTGAATTACAACCCGAGGCCATCTTATTAATCAAAGAAGGGCAATTATCAAATCCAAAGAATAGAATTCATGACAAAAATTTAACAAAGTCCAGAAGCAATCCAGCAGCATCTTTTAAAAAGCAGAAGTTGCCGGGCACAGTGGCATGGGGCCATAATCCCAATGGCTTGGGAGGCTGAGGCAGGATGATTACAAGTTCAAAGCCAGCCTCAGCAACTTAATGAAACCTTGTTGCAAAATAAAAATGAAAAGGGCTGGGGATATGGTTCAGTGGTTGAGCACTCCTGAGTTCAACCATTGGTCCCAAAAATAAATTTTAAAAAAAGCAGAAGTTATGAGAGGTGTAAGAAGGCATAGAAATAGAACATCATATTTTTATTTATTTCTATCAGGCAATGACAGGACAAGCATACAAAAGAAAAAGTAAGATTATAAAAGTCTTAAATCACATAATTAACTAGGTAAATGTACTATATATCCAACTCTCTAGCTTCTTTAAATCTCAGCAAAAACAAACTAAACAAAGTATATATTGGACCAAAACAAGAGTCTCAAAAAACTTTCAAATAGAAAAAATATAGTACCAAATTATTCTCTGATGATAATGCAAAAGAGGAATATGTACTTTTATATATTTGTATCTATTTACATATATTTTATTCTTTACTTTTTATCTAAAAATTAATGAATTTTCAAAGGACAATATCTCTTATGTTTAAATGGATTTACACAAACATACATTTGTATAGAAATTTCAAGCATAAACCCCCAGTGGCAAAGACCTTTCTAAATATGACTCAAGTCCTAAATGTCTTAAGATATGAAAATGACAAGCAAACTACTCATCTACTTATGTAAGAATTTTTTATGACAAAAAACTTCAGAAGCAAGATCCAAACATGAATTTTTTTAAAAAGGGGGAAAATGTAAATTTTTTACAGACAATTTACAATGCATAAAAATTTTTAAAAGTCAAAGAATTAAACTAGACAATGAGTTATTACAAACTATGATCAAAATGAAAAATATAGCTTCCAAAAAGTGTGCTGAGTATATAAGTCCAATTTGTACTGCTATAGCAAAATACCTGAGGCTGTGCTATTTATAAACAAAGGAGATGTTATTTCTTACAGTTCTGGAGGAGGGTAAATTCAGAGTCAAAGGGCTCACATCTGGTGAAGGCCTTCTCAATGTGTCATCACCCAGCACCAGTAGAAGAGCAAAGCTTGAGAAAACAGGGAATCAAATTCATAGCCTTAAGTGCCTTAGGGTTTGGAATGAATGCATTCCTGGGGTGCAGCCTTCATGATCTAAACACCTCCCATTAGAACTCAACTCCCAATGCTGCTGCCTTGGGGATTGTTTCCAGTAGTTCCTCTTAGGAGGACACATTCATAGCAGAACATTGGACATACACAGCTAAAATTAAAGACAGGTTGATAAAATCATTTGAAAAGAATACATTTTAAATATGATATTTCTTATCTGGTGCACAATATTGCCAAGTATTTTAACTTTTCAAGTTAAATATTTGAGCACCCAATTTATAATCCAGAAATTATTTCTCTCCATACACGAGAGAGTTCCATCTGTGCCATGATGATGTCCAAAGCCCAGGCAGGAGGCTGACCTTTGGGAAGCCACTGTAGCTGGGTCTGCTTCAGGGCCCAAGGGCATTCTGAGGCAGAGAGGCTGGGAGGCTACACTGCCAATGGTGGCTCTGACCCCTGCTCCTGAGATGCTGCATATGGGCAGAAGGGATGCAAAGCAGATAGAGCTCAAGGGGCGTTGCTCACCCTAGTCTGTCCTAAAATGCTCTGATGCAGCTTCTGTCATTGCTATGGTCACTGCCCAAGGGACATCCATCCCTCCTCCAAGGAGGCTGCCCTCTCTTCTGGCCTTAAGGAAGGGCTCTCCGTTTCTGGCCCAGTGTCTTCAGCTGGCTATCTCTGTCTAGACCTGCCTTGCACCTGTACAGTTCTCCAAGTCTGACCAGTCACCTTCATTCTGCTCATGTAGATATTTGTCTCGTTTGTATGGAAGAAATGTCCTAAGGCACATGGTGAAATCGATGCTATAGAAATTAATTATGGTGAAATGTGATGCTCCACAAATGGCGTGTGAATGTGTGTAATAAAATAGGAAGGCACTGAGTTCCTATAGCTGCTCTGCTCCAAAACTGGTTCATGTCCAACTTGTAAAGCAGTTCCCTGGTGATTCTTAGAACTTTGACTCAACCTGAGGGAGAACAAGGATTACGGATTTTGCTGAGGGAATCCGTGGTGGGTAAGAGTCCATCTCCACTCCTCCTCACTCCAAGAAGAGGAGCGGGAACTCATTCGCAGGTGAGAAGTCTTGGAGGAGCCACTCAAGGAGCTGGATGTGGGTCTGCTCACTTCAGTGGAGAACACAAGAAGATACAACCAGCTGGTTAATAATGTAGAGTTCAAAGGGAAATTACAACCAGTGAGTTATCCCAGGGCTACTGGTGCAAAAGGTGTGTGTGTTTCCCAGGAACAGAACTAGGCAGTGTATGGAGCAAGCCTACCCAGAGTCCATGATGAATGCTGCCCAGGGCACTGTTCATCATGAGGATGAAAGCACAGAGGCAATGAAAGTCTGAAACAGGTGGACCTCAAAATCTCGAGTACTGGGGAGTCCTGGCCAGCTGCCAGAAACACACCTCTTATTTCACATGTTTCTGAAGTTAGGGATCTACAGAAAGCCCAAAAGTGACCAAAAACAAAGAATAAATTTCAAACATCTGACAGCCTCAGAAAATAAGTCAGATCCGAATTTTCCTCTGACTTCTGTACTCTCTGCCTGTCACAAGAGAGGTGAGACAGCAGCTGGGTAGAAAAGAAAGACCCCAGAACAGAAGCAAGGACCACACCTCACTCTGGTTCTGGGGACCCCAGTCATAGCTGGTCTCCCCCACTGCATGTGAAGGCAGCCTAGGGTAAACCTGTTCCCATAGTGACTGTCCTGGACTTCATAGTGATGGAGGGACAGCTCAGGGCACTCGCCCCTTCCTGCAGCAACACTCTCT
Organism: Geosciurus inauris; assembly: GCA_004024805.1. Lineage (NCBI taxonomy): Eukaryota > Metazoa > Chordata > Mammalia > Rodentia > Sciuridae > Geosciurus > Geosciurus inauris. The sequence continues at coordinate 100,003 of PVHX01002302.1, forward strand.
AAAGATTAGCTGAATACACCCAAAACAGAGAAGCCTCCTCATTTTTAATGTACTGTTAGGGACAAGAGAATGAAGATTAGTGATGAGTAGTGGTCCCATTGGGCCAGACATACTGATAGAAATAGTAATTTCTTCTACAATTAAGAAATTGGAGCAAATTTATATAAAATGAGTTACATTAACAAATCAGCACACACTTTTTCCCAATTTAGAATTCACATTTTTTTAGGCTGTGAGTTAGACTTCAATCTCGACAGATATAAGGGGCAATTTGTTACAGTATGAGATGGCATGAAATGTATTTATTGACATTTCAAATTACAGTATTTTCAATGGGAAAGATATCTAATTTTGAGCTACTAAAATAGCATGTTGCAGCCATATATTTCGTTTTGAAAAGCAATCACTTAGATGCAGGATCCTTATTTATAGCTGGTACCTAAGTGGGAGTACTGTATGCAAAAAATGATGTTAAACAGACAAAAAAGTTGCCATCATGATTATTAACATGCTTCAATTCTATTTTGAAACGCTACAGAATTCTATGATATTTCTACATTTAATAATTGTGCCAGCTCAATATAAAATATGAAATCATTATTTCCTGACATTAATGAAGTCAACTTTTCCAGCACCATTTGAATAGGTAATTGAACTAGAAGACGCAAAAATGCATTAAAACCAGGTCAGCGCTTCTGCGTTTCCAACAATACGTCCACAATTCCATGAAAGGTAATCTTAAACCATTTTTTAGAGCAGCCTGTACATCTTTATCTTAAAATTCCAAATGTTTCAACAATAGACGATTGTTAGGAGCTAGACAATTATTCTTCAGCACTCATTGATTAATGACTTAGTCTATGACACAGGGAGAAACTGTAGAACAAAGGAGTCCATTATAATAATGCACAGGCATTAAACCATCTTCATTAATAGGATCTTCTGAATTCAGTTTAGCATAAAGCCAAATATGCCATAAAGAAAGTAGAGAGGTAAGAATTTTAAATATATTTGGAAAACTCGCTTGATAATAAGAAGATTAAATAATATTATTGTCCTCTGCTCAAATTCTCTTTCCTTTGCTCTCTCCTTCCCCCTTCTCTCTCTCTCTCTCTCTCTCTCTCTCTCTCTCACACACACACACACACACACACACACACACTTAACCCAGTAAAATTTAAGATAAAACTGCATATTTAACAGTACAAGAAATTAGTAATCTTTTTAAATTCACTCACTCTTCATTGCTATTAGCATTCAGGAGACCCATATTTTATGTAATTATAGTCTTTTGAACAAAAAAATGCAATCTAGCAATAGAGAAGAGATTCTGGTTATCTCATTTGAGAAACCTCACCCATTGGGTCATTTATATAATCATAGCAAGGAAGACATGGTTTTAGAAAACAAGATTTTTTAAATGTTATTTGGAGTTGAATTTTGTCAATTGAATGTTGATGACAAAACTATTGCAAAATATATTACGATTGTCTTATGATTCCACTTCTTCTGGAGTCCTCTTAGGCCCTAGCTTAGCTCCCCATCAAATTTATTTTTATGCTGGTCAGTTGCTTTGTTTCAACCAGTGAATACAAGAACTAAACTCATAGTAAATCTGAACAAATCAACTATAGTAATCCTTATACCTAATATTTCAAAACTTGCAATAACAGAATCCAACCCTGAGCACTCTGCCTGGATGGTTCCATCAGTCCTCAGGAAAGCCCCAGCAGGTGGGGACTGCATTTTGCAGGAGAAAAAAAGCAAACCATAGAAAACTCAAAATTAGTTGTACAATGTAATGACTTTTTGATACAGCTACTAGAAATTTTGAAACTGCATAAATGCCTTATATTTCTACAGCCCTAGTCCATGTCACAGTCATTTTTAATTTTCCATCATTATTGTATCAGTTTAGTTTGTATCTGTTATTACTTCAAGTAATTTAATCTTAGTGTGCAAATAAGCCTCTTTTGGAGACAACAGGCAGCCTCCAAGATGGCCTTCAATGATCCTTGCCTCCTGGTACTCACACCTGTACCAGATGTGATTAACAGCAAACTGCAGAGATGAGAGAACGATTGCAAAATATATTATGGTTATCTTATGATAATGGGTCTTCCACATCTGAGGTTCAGTTATGAAATACTGCTGCCCCATCTTTTATGCTCTCTCTTCTCTCTTCTCTCTCAGGATTTGCTCTGAGGAAAGTCAGATGCCTTGTGGGGACAGGCTGGTACCTTGAGAGGTTCAGGGAGTGAGGAACTGAAGTCTCCACCCAACAGCCAGCAAAAACCTGCATTTGGCCAACAAATACTGGGGTGAGGATTGCTGGGCCTCACCAGCCAAGCCTTGGGTGAGGGTATTTCTGCCCAAAACCTCGGGAAGAGGGAAAGAGAACAAATATTGGTTGTTTCAAGCTTCTGAGTTTGGATGTCATTTGTCACTCCCTCACACATGATAGAGCAGGGAGGGATGGAAGTGCTACAATCAGAAGATGTAGGGCACAGAACACTATTTGATAAATATTATGCTTCATACAGTTCTATGCAATTCTATTCTCATCATCATCCTGTTACAGATGAGAAGATCCATGCGAACCAAGCATAAGGACTGACTGTGGAGCTGGGACACAGGGCAGGGAGGACCCAAGTCAGAGATGCAAGGTCTTCTTGCTTGGAGTTTGGTTTGGTTTCCACTCCAGCAGTTAGAGAGAGAGAGAGAGAGAGAGAGAGAGAGAGAGAGAGTGTGTGAGTGTGTGTGTGTGTGGACAAACCATGAAGAGATTTCTAAACACATCAGACTGCTGGTCCCAAGGCATTGGGGAGATAATGTTTCTGGGATGTGAGTTTTGCCTTACTGCCCTGAACCACTTTCCTTCTGTTCTAGTCTTTGGACATCAGCTTTTAATCGAGGTGACCTAATCCGACCTTGAGGTTAATGATACAGAATTCAATTAATTCATGAGGTTTTCTGGGCATTTAAGCCTGAAAGACATCAGGCTGCCTTTGTTGATCTGTTTAGGGTGATGGTCAGGTGCTAGTTTTCCTGGAACAGGGGAATTAAGACTAGAAGGCAGGCTTGGAAAAAGAGAACCATTTACTCTCTCCTGCAAAAAACAAGAAACAATATTTGACTGAGAACATAGAGAGGTTGAAAGATGGGGTAGGGAAGATGGGCAGTGGAAGAAAGTAGGAGAATTCATAGAAAATAATCAAGAGCATTAATACAAAAGCTATCTATTTTAACCTCCAACCAGCACAGAATCAATGCAAATGTGGGATTTTTTCAAGTTGCTGTTCTCTCCCAGTTTTGTTCTCTGATCTTTAAATATGGACACTGGTCCCCCACCTACAGCAGGCTGTACTATTAGCAACGCTCTAGGAAATTTTCTGTTGCTTCTTCTTCAGGCTGGTGCTCTGAAAGAAATTAAAAAAAAAAAAAAAACACTGTCCAGTTCCAGAAAATGTCTTCTCACACTGTTTCACCAATCAGTGCATAACCTTGCCTTACGTGTGTTTCTGTTTAAAGACACCGTGTTTAATGCACATTTGTATTCACTGACATTGAACTCCTGCCTGGTAATCGTGGGCAGTTTGAAACTCCTGGCTTAAAGATTTGTCTATAACAATCAAACATTTGATTTTTAGGTACCAGCCTTTTCTCTTTCTTTCCTGGCCCTGTTGTCCCTCCATAGGATGATGCACAGATAATATTAATTTTTACATATCACTGATTCGTCCCTTCAGAGGCTAATTGGACCCAAAGAAAAAATCATGTTTTAAGATACTTCCACTTGTTCAGAATTTTCTTAGCTTTTAAGCAACAAAATTATGTTTCTTCCAAGTAGCCAACATATGAATGGATCATATGATCTTTTTACGTGTATTTGGATATGTGCTTTTACCCAGGAATTCTTATTGTTGCTTACATCATAAACTGTTAAGAATGTAATTTATCTTGTGATAAATAAATCTGAAGTGGAAGAGTGGGGCTAATAATGTGAGGTCCCTTCTGTGTATCTGGCTCATCTTTGTTAGAAAAGTGCTGGACAATAGACACATTAGAAAATCACTTGTGTTCTTGCCACATTTAGAGTAGTATTTGTAAATTATTGACCAATGAGTTCATGGAGGCTTTTAAAATACCTAACTTAGTCATAGAAAATGGACTCTCTGGGGTCTGATGAGCACCTCTTACGGGTATTTCTTCTACTCTTTTTTCCATCTTAACCTCAGATTATGAAAAGGCATACATCTATTTCTGACATTCATTCTATTTGAACCATCTACAAAGAACTAAAGCTACTTTTAAAGGACAAAACATTATATCACCTCTTCTATGATATTGTGTGTCCACTAAAAAAATAGATTAATGATAAATTTAATTCTGATCTTTATAAGAGAAGATTTAGGGGTAGATACTCCTGAAAAAATGTATTTCTGGGTTTAGAATTTATAGTTCACACCTGGACTTAGCAATAACCCATTTAGGATTTTCAAACATCATGCCACATTCTTCACCTGAATCTGGGGGCAAAATCACTGTTTTATAAGATAGTCCTTGACGTTTCTCACAAGACTTAAACATGTTTGCAAGATACAAAACTCACTGCTAGCTTATCTGGTTGGGATGTGTATGGCCGAATACACAAGCATCACAGTGCAGCTTGCCCATTTTTCATAACACTAATTTGCTGGTCAATGTTTAACAGCAAAGTGCCGTAACATCTCATATGTTGGATGTAAGTTTATCGATAAGCAATCCTGCTTTACTGCTAAGCAGATGAATTGTAAAAACTTCCTTTTTTGCATGGGTAGGCTGTTTCCATTGAATCAGATTAGCGATCATTAAAACATATGGCTAGAGTGAAACAGCCAATTGGTTTAGACATTAGTAAAATTCAAATGTATTTTGGCACAAAATATTTATGTATTTATATGTATGACTGGTCACAAATGCAACCTTGAAATGGCTGCAGAAACAGTAGACAAGAGTATTTTGATAAACAATGTATTCCAACATCAGCATTACTATTATATCTGAAAATACACCATCGTTTTCTCTTCATATTGCAAAGGACTTCAGATTTAGCCACGTTAGTCTCTTTGGTCAGTGGGTACTGACTGGAGGCAGTGTACGCCATGTCTCAGCAGAAGGTCTGAAGGTTGTCTCAGGGCTTTGCTATTATTCTTTTCTTGCTACTTTGAGCATAGCAAAGTCCTATATATGGGAGACTTCATGACTCTATTGAGAAGAAGGAAGACCTAGTGGAGCAAAGTCACAGAGGACATTTAGTGCAATCAAGAAATAAACCTGATCCATTGTGAGCCTTTTAGATTCTGGGATTGTTTGTTACTGCAGTATGCCCTGGCAAAGGATGACAAATACAGTTGGCATGAATGTGGGACAAGTATAAAATCACCAACCCTTCATTGTTTCTGGGAATCCCCCATTCAGAGCACGTTAATGCCAGGAAAATTGGGGTGGGTCAAATTGATTCCTTAACAGAGAATTTTAAGGTAGCTCATCATCTCTATGTTTTCAACAGCTGATCGTTCTTCTACTAAAACATTTTCTACTGTTCATTTCATTTCTGTACAAAATGAAATTCAAAGTTTTATTCTTCTATGAATAGCCTTTCAGGAACTGCGGTCACTCTATCTATATCACCTACGAATTTCCTACACGTCAGAGACAGAGTGGCTTCCTCAGAATATCTGAAACAAGTAGATCATTCCGATCCCTCCGCCACCCTGCCTGAAATCTCTCTCCTGTCTCCAAACATAGAAATCTGCCTCATCAAGTAAAGTCAAGGTTTTCTTTTCCAAGGTTATTAGATACCCAATAATTGTTACTGGTTTAATGAAAACCCACCTACTAAATGAAGAATTCCCAGACTGCTCCAGTCTTGTCTACCCTTAATTTTAATTCACAATCTTTTCTTATTTGTATCAAAATTAGCAGTGCTTGATAGCAGGTTATTATGAATTATTAGTTGGTTAGCTTTACAAATATCTTAGTATCTCATCACTTTCCACCCTGAACTGCTTCTTGTTGAACAACCATGATGTGTATACTCCCTGTGGAATACTCCCATGTCTTTCCTGACAGGAGCACTTAGAGTTCCTTGATTGATTTACATGATCCATAACACGTAGCCTTAGTAACTGAAATTTCTCAGAAACCTATCCCATTTTTCTGGCCTTAAGTGAATATTCTCCTTTTCTCTAGTTTTAATTCTTTATTTATTTCTATGAATGTCTGTGTAGGAGGAAGGTGTGATAGCATGTGTGTGTGTGTGTGTGTGTGTGTGTGTGTGTGTGTGCGCGCGCACAAATGCTTTTTAAACCACTTCAGAGTTTTGGTTACCCAAGTATAACTCTAGCTACCAAATTGAATAACTCTACTTCTCCCCTTTGATGCAGTAGGTTATACCAAAAACCTTAATAAGGAATTATTTCCCTTCATACTTCAGGTTTTAGATTTAGTATTTCAATTTTCAACTTCCTTTCCCTAGACAAGACACAATAGTTATTATTATGCTTTTCAAATTTGTTCTCTAAACATTATGGTCTTCCTTCCATTCATTTGTATGGATTTTGTTTTCCTTTTAAAATATTCCCTTAGCATATAATAAAACTACTGCTTTTTTATTCTTTATAATTCTAAGACCAAATTCATTGGCACTTTTTCTTAGTTCTTCTCTGGGATTTCAACATCCAGGCACCCATGTCACCAAAACTGCTGTTTGGCATCAGCATCTGGAGAGAAGTTATCTTCACGCAGGAATTTATCTCTAAATCTGGTGCCCCTTTATTAAATACTTGGATTCCTGCTTAAATTCTCTTACTTCTATTTTCTTTCTAAACCTCTTCCCAATGAGCTAATTCTGAAGCAAAGCAAGAGTATTTCCGAGAACTTAGAAACGCTTCTGTCAACAACAGCACCGCTCTCCAGTGACCTCCTGTGGCTACACAGGAGAGACTCCATTTTCTGGATTCCTATGTGTCTGTTACTGCTGTAAACTGAGTGGTGTGTGTGTGTGTGTGTATGTGTGTGTGTGTGGACAGGGAGAAAATAAGAGATTGCCATTAGTGATCTGCAAAGTACAGCTGTTTAAAATTGACAGTACTGCTCCCTCCTGGAACCCAATAACAGGAAGCAGGGCTGGTTCAGGACTTAGGATCATGAGGTTTAGAGTTGAAAAGAGCTGCCATGCAGATCTGGTGGTGAAAGAGGAATGAATGCACTATGTTGGAGAAAAACATTTGTGATCCAGAATAAGAAAAAAACAAAAGCAAAAACCTTAGTACTATTTTAAGGAGAAAGGAAAGTCTGTTTGAATAATGTGAACGCATTTTTCACGAAGCCAAAGTAAAAAATCAATAATTTACATCCCTATTCCAGGTAACAATAAGCCTGGAGTTATGGAGATTGTTTCTGATACATTTGAAGCTTTGGTTTTCAGATCTTCTTTGTTTTGTCTTGTCTGTTTATTTCCTGGTACCCTTCCCTTCCTCTCCTTAAGCACTGGCACCAAGCTCAATGGGAAGGCTCAGTCCTCACACCCCATGAAGGCTCCTCCCTGCAGCGCAGCACCCCTAGAAAGGAATGCACAAGCCATTCCTTCACCAGGGCCCGGAGTTCAGGAGTGTGGAGTGAGGAGAACAGGAGAGGGAGAGAAGCAGAGGTCAGAAGAAACAGTGCTTCTCCATGGAATACGAGGACTGCAATCAAAATCTGTGTTTCAGACACAAAGAAGGACTCATGGCCTCTTCTAGGAAGGAGGCAGTAACCAATAACAGGGACGCTGACTGCATCTTCTGAGCCAGGCCTCTGCACTCTGACCCCACTCCGCCCAAAGTCCGCTGTGCGCCTGCTCCAGCCCGTTCACATTTCAGTCTGTCCTCTGACAGCTCAACACGTTTGACCTCAGCAGCTTGCTCCAGCTCAGCAGGAGCAAACAGCACTTGAATTATTGCTCTCCTGCCACATAACAATCCTATTGTTATGACCCCTTGTGTCTTGCAAAATACAGCGGAGCAGTAATTGTGGATGCTTCATGTACCACGCGTTGCAGTTGGCAGGGGTCGGCATTAGCACTGTGCCCTTTGCCTGGTGCTCAGAGGTAGCATCTCCCTCTTGCTCAGTTGATACAATGTTAAATAGCCTCAGTGTGACACGAAAAAGACAAAATCATTTTACACCGGGACTTTGTTTTTTAACAATGAGGTACAACTGAGATGGATAGCCTCATACACCCTCTGCTAACAAATACAGACATTTTACTATCAAAAATGCTATTTATCTTATGTAAAAGAGCATAAGGCCAGCCAGCTTACCTTGTGATTCATTTTAAGAAGCACAGATGGTGCCAGAATACAAAAAAAACTTCCCTCATTGATCTTATCTAACTGGGAAAAATTGGAAATTACGCCTGACCTAGAAAAAAAAAATGGACATAGGGAAAAATTGGAAATTACGCCTGAACACATTCATATTTACACATGTATAAACGCACATTCAAGGGCCTTTTTGATACGAACATTACTTGTTGCAGCAATAACAACCGATAGATAAAAAATCCTTGTACCCTGAGAGGCCTCCAACCTAACATCTGAATTCTAATTTCAAACTTTTTTCTCCCCCAGAGAATATTTGGATTGATAACTTGTAAGAAAAAATAAAACACAAACCAAATAGAAAAGAATCATACATACATATGTAAATATTTAGGAACTGAGCAAAATGTATTGAAATCCTTTGTTTAAAAATCTGAATTAATATTAAATTTGAAAGTTCTTTTTTTTTTTTTTTTTTTGTAACAGGGATTAAACTCAAGGGTGCTTTACCACTAAGCCATATCCCCAGCCCTGTTTTTGTATTTGATTTAGAGACAGGGTCTCACTGAGTTGTTTAGGGCCTCACTAGGTTGCTGAGGCTGGCTTTGAACTCACGATCCTCCTGCCTCAAACTCCTTTTTTCTTTTATTTACACCAAACAAACTTGTAAAGATAGAATAGATAAAAGTAGCAGTATAGCATAAATATGAAACAAACCTCTTGGGAAATAAATACATGGATGTTAATAGATCTTCAAAAATTAGCCAGCTCCTTCCACATATATGGACTATGAAAATTTCTATTTTGAGTTATAGAGAAGATTAGTTAGAATGATGTGTTTAATGTCCACAGTTAGATTGTTTTAGTCAGCTTTTTTGCTACTGTGACCAAAAGACCTGACAGGGACAATTGGAGGAGGAAATGTTTATCTGGGTTTCACAGTTTCAGTTTGGGTACTTTCAGTCCACAGATAACCAGCTCCATTTTTTGGAGATTGAGGTAAGTCAGGACATCATAGCAGAGAGTGTGGTAGAGAAAAGCAGCTCAGGACATTACCAGGAGGCAGAAAAAGAGAGAGCTGTCCTCACCATGACAACATATAAACCCCAATGACACTCCTGGCCATGACCCACCTCCTCTAGCCACACCCCACCTGCCCACGTCACCACCCAGTTCATCCTATCAATAGTTTAACACACTGATTAGGTTAAAGCTCTAATCCTTTCACCTCTAAGCCTTCCTGCATTGTCTCACACAGGAGCTTTTGGCGAACACCTCACACCTAAACCGTAACACAGTTGTACTTCTCAGTAAATCCCAAAAGGGGTTCTGTCCACAATTGTAGAAATTATAATATATAATAGTAGTGGTCAAATGCATTTGTTTTCATAGCGATGTGGATTTATTGCTTTTCCTCACTGACATCTTTAGAAAGCTGCATGCTTTGTAAGTCCTCTGGGACTTAGGCTGAGAGGTACTCTGACTGTCACACCATGAACCTTTCCATAAGGAAAAGTCTCTGATGCATTTGAAAGCACTGCCAAGAGATGACGTCCAGTGACCTGCTCAATAGCCAAGCCATCTCTCCTTCACCAGTGAGGCCCCAGGGGTCAGCTTGATGACACTGTCTCCAGGATTTTCAATGACAGACTATTGAAATAAATACATAATTCTTCCTTTTTTGTATCAATGATTTAAACATGACTGACCTCAGAAAATCCCCCCTCCCCCACACACAGCACTTTACAGATTGGTTGTAAAGGAAATTAAGTCCTGAAAGAAGTTTCTGGTCACTCTCTACGCTGCATTCTTCTGCAGGGAGCCCTTTCTAGCAAACCTCTTTCACATAATACATCTGCTGAAACCATCGTTGGCCTCACCTTTCACTCTGTCTTGTAGACACATACCACATTTAAATCAGTTTTTAGCATTTACCCAAAGCTTCCCATAATGCCAAGCATGTAGATTTGTTAAATGCACGTCTTTCAATGAGGGACCCCATGGAAAGAAGACCACAGCACCTACCCTGTTGAGATGTAGCTACTATTTATATTCATATTCGAATGGGTGATTGCTGCTAATTCTTGCACTAAGGCTACAGCTTTTTTTTTTTAATATTTTTTTAGTTATAGATGGACACAATGTCTTTTATTTTATTGTTTTGTATGTGGTGCTGAGGATCGAACCCAGGGCCTCACGCATGTGAGGCAAGCGCTCTACCGCTGAGCTACAATCCCAGCCCCAGGCTACAGCTTTTGAAGAAGACATTTGTGGGATCTGTGGTTAATCACAAAAGGTTTAAGTAACTAGTGTCTTCTTGTAACAGTTGTCCCAGCTATTTAAGAACAACAACCAAAATAGTTAGAACTAGGAATCTGAAAAGGGATTAATATCCACAGTATATAAGAAACTCAATCAACAGAACAGTAAAAATCAAATAATCTGATTTAAAAATTAGCAAATGATCTAAACAGATATGTCTCAAAAGAAGATACACAGAAGGGCAACAGGTTTATGAAGAAGTGCTCAATCATCAGGGAAATGCAAACCAAATCACAAAGAGATATCATCTCACCCTAGTTAGAATGGCTATTATCAAAAAGAAAAAAAAAACAATAAAATGCTGGAAAGGATAAGGAGAAAGGGGAATTCTTCCACACAGTTGGTGGGAATGGAAATTAGTGCAGCCATTATGGAGAATAGTATGGAGATTCCTCAGAAAAACTAAATGATCCATGAATGCCACAACTGGATATACATTCAAAAGAAAGGAAATCATTATGTCAAAGAGATACCTGCATCCCAAGTTCCTTGCAGTATTATTCAGAATAGCCAAAATATGGAATCTGGCCATCAATAAATGAGTCAAAAAAGAAAATGAAATGTGGTCTCTATGTACACGATGGAATATTATTCAACCCTTACAAGGAGGAAAGCTTGTTATTTGTAGTAACATGGATGGAACTGGAGCACATTAAGTGAAATAATCCAGGCACAAAAGACAAATAATACATGTTTCTCACTCATGTAAAAGCTAAAAAGGCTGATCTCATGTAAGGAGAGAGTAAAATAGTGGTCCATATAAACTAGGAAGAGTAGAGTAGAGGGGAGATAAAGAAAGATTGAAAAATTGGTAACAAAATAGAGTTAGATAGGAGGGATTCGTTCCAATGTTCTATAGCACAGTAGAGTAACCATAGTTTGTAATAATTTATTATGTATTTCAAAATAACTAAAAGAGTTTTCATAGAAATGACAAATGTTTGAGGAGATGGAAATGCTAATTACCCTGACTTAAATATTGCACATTGTAAATGTATATCCAATTATACTATAACCAGTAAGTGTGTGTAAATATTTCATGTCAATTAAAGGATAAAAAATTAAAATAAATTAAGGTTAGAGATTAGCAATGTTTGATTATTTCAGCACCTTACAAGTAAAAGTGATGTTAAACTCCAATCAATTTCCTGCATGAGGATGCTCTATTGCTAGTACTCTTCCCTACTTTTTTGGTAAGCTTGTGCTTTTTAGTTGTTGCTCAGAAATAACTGCTCTATGTTTTTGGTGTGGATGATGCTATTCAAACTTCACCAGAAAAGTAATACAGATTAGTGATTTCCAAACTCCTGTACACATGATGCAGATCAGTGGTGTTCAATTGCCTGTGTAAATGGTTCAGAACAGTGATCTGAGGTGTTGAGGTGCTAATGCTTGGACCCCACCTTCAAGTTTCTGGTTAATCAGTAGAGAGTTCCTAGACTGCTTTTTAAATTTAGAGTCACCTTAAGATTGTTCCAGAAAGAAAGGGACCATCACCAGTGTAACCCAGCAACTATTCCAAAAGACGGGGATTTTAATAAATCTAACACTTACTTGCTTTCTGGCCATTTTTCTCTGGACTTGAATATCTAAGTACTGGAAAATTATTTTAGCTAACTGAAGGATCTTGTGGTATGAGCTCTTTTTATACAAAATTGAGCTATGATAAATCAATGAACTGTGTTAAACTCTCCTAATTCAGGTATCTATGAAAAATGCTAATCTATCAGCAGTCAAAATAGTGTTACATAACATTTTAAAATATGTGCATGATTTAACAATACTTTCATTTTTAAGACGACTCCATATTCAGTATCATGAAATACTAGGGCTCAACTTCAGCAGAAATACTTCCATTGTAAAGACAGCTTAGAGAGTCATGCTCCTTGACATATATCATCAGCCTGTGTTAAATAGGGTGTCTTTTAATCCTGCATACTTTATTATCTGTAAAATCAGAAAATGTTGATGGATAACTCTTTTTTTCTACTCTAACTAATATACTTTATATTTAAGATCAGTTTTTGGTAAACAGAAAAAATTAGTGGAAACAGAGTTGTTCTCTAATTGTCCCACGTTTCTCAATGTTGCCCCTAGATCATTATCACCCCAAGTCCATAACATTAGATGTGGCATGTTCCACGTGCTTGGACAAAGGTATGATGACCTTGTCACAGGCAATTGAAGAGTGGAAGCTCCATGGCTTGGTTCTTGTGTTCCAATGAAAGAAAATATAAAGTCAGATATGAAAAACCAAGCAAGAGAATTTCATTACGCGTTAAAGTAAGGTGCAAGCAAAGAACACTCTCCAGAGAGTGGGACATCTCTGAGGAGAGAAGACCAAGGGATTGAATACTATTTCCAACTTTATTACTGTTGGATGTTTGCCAAGGGAACTGGGGTCCACTTTCAGCTGTCCTTGCCAATCCATTGTTGAACTCTTCCTCACAGTGGGCGGGGAGTTCTTGACCTTAGTTGGTCGTTTCTGGAACTGTCATCCTGATCATCTCCTTGTGGGGTGGGGAAAAAGGGGATGCTCTTCTATGACTCAACTTTATGTTAATTAAGTGTAGGGGTCCATGGCTGGCAGGGCAGACTTCATCTTAGTGCATCTGTGTTACTAAAGAACTACCCTACTGGTGTGTTATGGCCACAGAGCCTAGCTGCACAATGATCCCATAGACACTGTCAGGAGTGACCTTGTTCATCTTTCCTTTTTGACATTTTTCTTAATTAGCAACCTTGGTTCCACCTGTTTATTCTCAGGGTTAGTACACCTATTGTTTTCTGTAAGTTACTTGATTATTCATTAGTCATAAAAGCAATTTCAAGAAAACCCATGATCTGGCTACCTGACAGTGTGTACTCACCATCACGGTGTCATGCAGAATGCTTCACTGCCCTAAAAGTCCTCTGTTCTCTGCCTGCACATCTTCTCCCTACCCCCGGCCCTAAGAACCGCTTGTCTTATTGCTGTCTGCACAGTTTTGCCTTTTCCAGAATATCATATTTGCAATCACACAGTATGTAGGCTTTTCAGATTGGCTTCCTTCACTCTGTGATACACATTTAGAATTCCTCCATGTCTTTTTATGTCTTGAGAGCTCATTCCTATCTATTACTAGTTAATACTGCACATAGGGATGTATCAGTTTGTCTATCCATTCATCTACTGAAGGGCACCATAATGGCTTCCAAGTGTGGGCAACTATGAATAAGAATTCCATAAACATTTGTAGAACTTCTTCCGAAATGGATGCTCCATTTTGCATTCCCACCAGGAACAAACAAATGTCTCTGTTGTTCCACATCCTTTCCAGCCCTGGTGTGATCATTTGGAATCTGATAAGTGGCAGCTTATCTAAGTTGCTTTAGTTTAAAATTTCCTAGTGACATGTGGTATTGAAAACCTTTACATATATTTAATTGTCATCTATGTATCTTCTTTGTGGAGGTACCTATTCATATGTTTAGCCTAACTTTTAAAATAAGTTGTTTGTTTTCTTATTGTGGAATTTTAAGTGTGCTTTATATATTTTGGCTATTTGTCTTTTATCATCTCTGTCTTTTGCAAATATTTTCTTTTGGTCTGGAGCTGCTCCACTTTGAAGAATAAGTCTTCTGGACACAAAATTAGATTGATTTTCTTCTTTCTTAAAACACTTCAGATATTTCATTCTACTCTCTTCTACTTGCATAGCTTCTGAAAACGAATCCAATATGATTTATATCCTTATTCTTTCAGGTAATGTGTTCTCCCCTCTGGATGAGTTTAAAACCAACTTTTCTCCTCTTCCCTCCTTCTTTACTTCTTTCCTTTCTGCAGCAGAAATCTAGGTGTCATTTTTTTTTTTTTTTGTATTTATCCTCCTTCATGTTTTCTGAGCTTCCTAGATCAATTGTCTGCATTAATTGCAGGGTTTTATGTTGACCTGGCTAGGGCTTGAGCTGTTTCCCATTTGCTCTAGCTATAGGTATCAGAGGCTTATTTCCTTATTTTTGTCTCCTCTATTTTCTTTGGTTTTCCCTAGAGATTTCTTCTTAAATAAGGTCTGGGACATGTAACTCTTCCCACTTATTCCCCTGCTACCACACTGGAGCACTACTGATATGGAGGAAAGAGCAGGGAGAGGGAAAGTACTTTATAATCTAATAGTGAGATCTCAATCTTTTTTATGTTTTTAATTATTGCATTATGGTTGTACATAGTAGTGGGGTTTATTTTGACATAATCATAAATTCATATAATGTAACTTGCTTATTCTCAATCCCCAGTACTTTCCTTTATCCTTCCCTTCTCCTTCCCCCTGACTCCTTCCTTTACTTTATTGGTCTTTCTTCTGTTTATTTTTTTTGTTTTTCTGATTGATGCATTATAGGTATGCATAAAAGTGAAATTCATTGTCCTGTATTCAGGCATGTGTATCACAGAATCTGGCCAATTTCATTCTTCATTCGCTCTGCTCCCCCCGCCCTTCCCTCCTATTCCCCTTTTCTACTCCACTCTTCCCATTTTTATTTTCCTTCTTTCCTTCTTCCCTTCCTTCCTTCTTTTTTAATTCCTTATTTCTCTCTAGCTTCTGCAAATGACAAAAAAGTTATACCCTTGATTTTCTGAGTCTGGCTTATTTCACTTAGCATGATGTTTTCAAATACCATCCATTTATCAATGAGTCTCAGTCTTTAGTGACCCTTTGTCCTGAGCTATCATCTGCAGTAGTTTTCTTCCTTTCTTCTTTCTTTCTTTCCTTCCTTCCTTCCTGCCTGCCTGCCTGCCTGCCTGCCTTCCCTTCTTTTCTATTTCCTGTCCTGCTAGGTGGGAAAGAAAGACTAGAGTAGGAATTATGTGGGTAACATTGAGTATCTCCCTACCTGTGGGTTCTGGTGAGATGTTTTTTTTCTGAAAGATAGGCCTTTTTAAGGTGAAAGCAATGCTTCCATAGATAGAAGCATTTGGACTTTTTTCTCTAATCTGCACTGTGAGAACCTGGCTGAACTCTTGTAGGTAAAATGCACCAAGGGTGAAGGCCCATCTAGGCCAGGGCTGCCCGGGCATCTTCCCTCTGACTTGTCCAGGCTGAGGTCCAGCAAGTCTATGAACATGGCTCTGGTTTTCCCACTCTGTGTAGAGCTGGCTCCCACGGCAGTTCTCACCTGAACTCTTCCTACTCGGGTGATTGTTGTTCTCTGTGGCCATCTGTCTCCCCAGTGTGTTGTATGGAAGTCTGCCCTGTGATTCCCCTTCTCTGAGGGCTCTAGGAAGGCTTGATGATTATCAGTTTTGTCAATCTTTTGTTGTTGTTAGGACAAGAGTGAAAACTTTCAGCCTCTTTACATGCTCAACTAGAAAGTTGAAATCTTATCATTCAAATAGAAGAAAAATATCAATTTATCATTTTCAATCAGAAATCTAACCCTATTTCTCATTTCTAAAGAATAAAGACTTCTAAAGATAATGACTGCTTATAATTTTCCTGTCTCACACGGGCAGAAGAAACTGAGGTTAACAAGCCCAGTGATGTCTGCAGCCTGGAGTCTAAAGAGGCAGAAGCCTCCCCCCAGTCAGGAAGTGGATGAAACAAAGTTTCATAAAAGAAATGTCAATTTAATTTTGATATAAAAGTAGATAGATCATCTAGAAACAGTGCTTATTAGGTGATATTCCTTAGTTGGTCTACTTGGGGTTAGTTGAGGAAGTTCCTCGGTTCATTTGCTCAACCTTAAGATCTCAGTTTCTCCATCTATGAGTCAAGGGGAGGGCAGTTTGAGGCAGATGATTGACATGCAATATGCCTCTTGAGAACTACAAGGTGTGGCTATGCCTCCAAGGTCTCCTTGGACAGCAGGAGGGCCAGAGATGGCCAGCAACACAGCAGCTCCTTTTACAGTAAATTGAATTGGAAGCCTTCAATGTAAACCTTCACGTGAACAGAAGTCTCTGTGTCACCTAAAGATTTAAACATTCATTACTCCAAATGATCACTCAAGGCTACCTTTGGTTCCAAATTTCTGTAAAAGTCATGCAATGTTATGAGGAAAATCAAATTATTTGAACAAGAGAGAAAGTACCATCTACTTTAAAATTTTGGACCCAGGTTCCCTTTTTGTCCAAGGCTGCCTGAGTTGGGGGACAACTGTAGGCTTTTCCTCAACCTGTTTTCCATTGCCTTTGTTGCTTTACCTGGGTTTATTCATCTGGATGAACCACTAACCCCGAGTCCTATCTCAGAAAATTGGGATTCACTCAGGTATCTGGTCCCAAGTAAACACTGGGAACAGCAGAATCTGCATCCCACTCCATCTCAGGGCCTTTGAGAGTTTAGACATCCGAAAAATTGTAGGAGAAAAAAATCTCTGCAGTGTGCCAATACACCTAGGTAAATATTGTGTAATTCATACAATACTGTCTATCTTATAATAAATACTGAGTGTAGTTTAGAAATCTTTACAAAATTTATTTTGTTATAAATATGAAAATTAAATGTGTTGTTTACTAAGGAGAAAAATTTTTGTCAAGGATTCGTTCTGTTCAAATGAACATTCCTTTGGGCCTGAAAAAAAAAATGATGTGTGCTTATTTTATGAACTTTTCAGTGTTGGCTTCACTGAAATCTTTTTCTTAATTGTGTGGGCAAATCAATGTTTGTAGAAACATAATGACTGTCACATGCATGTCGTTTGAAAAGGAAAGATGACTGGCAGAATTTGTGGCTTAAGTGTGACATGATTCAGAAAGGGCCAAAGGGAGGGTCCAGGACTTCCCTCTGCTCTCTTTACTGCCATGAGAGAACCTCCGTGCAGGCCAGCTCATCTCCTGTGGCGTCCTTATCTAGGAAGCAGGAAGCTTGTATTTGATCTCCAATTGCCGTCTAGTTCACAATTATATGTGACAAGGTGACCCACTTGAGAGCAGAGACCTAATCTGTTTATTTTGTTTTCAATTTTTTTGAATATACATGTTATTACAATGACACAATTAGAAGATATATTTCAATACATTTAAAGATTTAAACAACATAACATTTTAATTACAAATACGATGATTTTCAGATTAAAAAAATCATTTCAGCCATAAAATTTTGAGGCCCTGTGTAACAGTGCAGCTACAGCTGTGCCTACTAATATTCAGATATAAACTAAAATTCAAAAATCATAGTTTTAGGAAATGAGAAATGCATTCACAAGTGACAGAAATCACGAGGCTTTACCCATCAAAATTATTAAAATTCAATATCAAAATTATTGAAATTCAATATCAAAATTATTGAAATACTATTGTGCATGTAGTTGTTAATGTAAGATTAATTTTTTAAAATTGCATCTTCCACATTCTCCTTTTCTTAAAGGAAATACCATATTAGCATATTTCCCTTCATTTATCAGATACTGTTTCCTAGATACTGAAGAAATTGAAAACATTTTAATAATAACCAAAGTGATTTTCCATTTTAATCCTTTTCCAGGAGAGCCGGGAATTCATTATTGCTTTAATGCCGGGCCTCTTGACTCCAGCGGCGAGGATGGTTGGTGTTTGCTGTGGTCTCTTGTCCGCTGGGAGGTGGTCACTGACACTATGGATCAGCTGGTGGCATCCAGACAGGATTGCAATGCAGAACAAATGCGAGTTGAATACATGCCCTCCGCAGGTCCAGCCAGCTCTGCTGCCACTAACAATTACAAAGGACAAGAGCACAGACACTTGAGCAGCCGAGAAGCTTGACCCGAGCGCAGCAGCTCATTTGGCACCACACTTATTCAATACAGCACTGCCCTGTAATTTCCCCTCTATTGTTATCTGTGCGCGTTTACACAGTCTCACCTTCATTATGTCCCCCCTTGCCAGCATTGGCTGTTTGTCACATCTATTGATTGCTCTCAAGGTGCAATTTACATGAATTGCTGGCGACTGTCCTCAGAAAATCCTATCTCCCTCTGAAAGGTTGGAAGCCAGCTCCCAGGACCAGCAGCCATCGCTGGATGGCCGGTGGAAACCAAGGAGACCTTAAACAGCTCCTGCACCACTGGTCCACAGCCAGCCTGTTCCTGGCCCCATGGATGTCAATGTGCCATGACCACGGGATGCCACTTAGGATCCTTGAGCTTCACCAAAGTTATGAAGTACTCAGTGGAAAACTGTTTGCCATGATAACATTATGCCAGAAGCTATCACAGGAAGGTATGTCAAAATACAATAGGTTGTAGATGACATTTCTTTGATCTCTGTGTAGTAGCAGAGCAAGTACAGAGGAGGGGCATAGGTTTTCCTAGTGAGTGCCGATGAACAAGATATCTCATATAACCAACCTTTTTGATGATCACGCCTCTAAGAGATAAATGCATACACAGCCATTTGGCAGATGGGGAAAATGTCGCAAACATCCCACAGCCAATAGGTGACAACTGACATTTGAACTCAACTGGTTGGCTGTCGCCCACGCCTTCTGTACCCCATACACACCTGTGTGGATACATCTCAGTGGAACTCCTCTCTGTTTCACCAGCTTCAAGATCCTATCATACTCAGTTATGTCTCATGGAACGTTCTAGAACTATCTTCCTTTTGCATCCTCTATCAACTGCAGCTATCTCTTATGACATTGTTCAGATCTCTTAACATTTTTGTGGGATGGAGAAGGATCTTAGAAAAATGAGACATGAATTAATCAAGTATTCATATTCCCTTACCCCACCTTATTCTGGTCCAAAACATTTTCCCCCTTGGGAAGGGGGAAAGGTGTTCAGTCACTTAATATCAGTAGCATACAGTAAAGGAAAAGAATCCAGCCATTGAGGAGTGTGGCTGAAAAATCCCCAAGGTACACATGGATATGAAAATATAAGTTCCAACATGCTGGTCAGAGGGAATGATAGGAGGTCCGTGAATGTATCTGTCATTATTTAGCAAACATGGTTCATCTTTTAGCACATGCCACCCTCCATCTGCCCCTAGGAGGGGGTGCTAATGTTCTTTTTCGCTACCAATGAGGACATGGGAGCCACAGATCACACAGCTGGGAATCCACTGGGCTGTGTCCTCTCTAAGTTACAAGCTCTTGCCACCACACTGGGCCATTTTTCCTGGGTCTGGATTGCAGGAGCCACTTCCAATGGCCCTGGCAGGTACACTGAGACACCAGCTGGTTTAGGTCATTTTCTTATCCCTGCACTCAGATTTCCATTGTTCTAATATCTTTCAAATGTTAACTAGTTTAATCCTCACTCAGACACTCCCAGGAGAAACCATTTTCCAGGGCACAGGAGGCAAGCCAGAAGGTCTGGACTCTTGAGTGGAAACTATCCCGCCCCGTGGTGGGATTTTGAAGTCATGGATTGACATGTAATTAATTTAGATGAGCATTAAATTGTGAGAGAAAAAAAAAAGCATGAGAATAGATTGCTGACATGCTGAACTGTAGAAGGATAACTTCATTCTCAGAAAAGGTTAGAGGAATCCCAACAGCTCTAGTAAAATCATAAGGCTGATGGGGTCAGGATTATGGCCTTCACCTGCCAGAACGGAGCTAAGAGAGGCTTCACCAGAAGTTTGTTGCTTTCACTCTCAAACTGGAGGGAGAAGCCCGTGGGGTATGCACTGTGGCTTCAGGGGTTGGTGCTCATTTCTGCCGTCTGCCCTGGGCATGAGGCTCTTCTAAGTGTGTTTCCTCACTCCATCTTCCTTTCTACTTCTTATTTCTTTTGCAGTTGTGGTGGTGATGTGCTGGGAGGTGTTGCTGCTTTGTATTTTGTTTTCTAACAGAATTGCATGAACCGTAGGTTATTTTCCTAATACATGGTAGTACTAAGAGCAAGGATTGTTCTGTATAGATCCATGGTTTTGATTAATAAGAGAATAATGCTATGTTTCATGGAGTGTGGACATATGGCCGATGGTCTTGAATGGACACATGATAGCAAAGCCACCCTCTGAGGAAGGCAACTCTGTGACAGACTTCATGCCAACCTGTCCTGGTATGCAGACATCTCTTGCTAATGTGTTAGGTTACCTTTCCTGAAAGCCACATCCACTCAGGTAAGGAGAAGTATTAGCTGTGATGGTCAGCTTTACCCATATGCAGGCTCGAGAAGACCAGACAAGAGGGGAGGCACCTGTGAGGAAAGATTTTTGTTGCCCCTCCTGGAACCCAGTTAGGCATAGGACCCAGCGGAGGCCAGTTGGCTCTCCGGAAAGCAGGAACCTAGAGTCACCCAGCTCCCCAGTGTTCATCTCTGCTCAGCACCCAGTATCACCCTCTGTCTACATTCCTCCTAGTGTTACCCTAGCTTTTCTCTCCCTCTTGTGACCCTATGTATGGAATTCTTATGCAGAGTTTTTGAAATCAGTGCCACAAGTAGTTAAAAGATGCTGGTTCAAGCCATTTAAACGCTGTGATAAGCAACTGTCCATTCATTTTTCTGGGCTTGCCCATCTCAAGCTAATACAATGAGAAAGGGTAAGTCACACGTTAGAGTTTCATAATACACACACAGCCTGTGTTTCAGATAGTGGGAGAATAAAAAACACCAGAAGAGGAAGTGAAGTGTTTAGATTTTAAACATCAAAGTAGAAAACTGAAATAAACTCATTATATCAGCCTATACCAGCTTAAATAACAGAAATGTATTCCTGACAAGCTCCCATCCCTTCCTTTCAATTTATTACATTGATTAACATCCCAAACCATTAATTCCATCTGTGTTTTGTTTCCTTCCTTTTTTCATGCTGTCACACAGCACTCTGGGGATATGACATCGTTCGTTTTGAAAATCACTGGTTTCCAAGAGAAGATTTGGAAAGTCTGGAAAAAAAAATTAACTCTTTGAACTGTATTCATTTCAGACACAAAGGAACATCTAAGGTAGACTGTGCATTAATATGGCTTTAAATAATGATAATTCTTTGTGATTCAATAAAATATTAAGGTTTCACATTTCAGAAACTAGCAACCAAGGGCATTTTAAATGTAAATGTAAGTAATTGAATCCATCTAGAATGTTGAGAAGGATTATTTCATGCCATTACTTCTCATATCCTGCACAAATATTTAGTTGTAAAAATACCATACTTTACTCTATCCAAAGGTCACAGTTATCATAAAACACTGATTCTGCACGTCTTCTCATCAGCTGGCAGAACCAACTCCAGATGAACTGAACCTGTAGTAAGAAATGCAATCGGTTGGTATAGTTCACCCTTCCTAACAACCCAAGGTCACCTACAGTTGTCTGGAGCCCATGGACCCAAGCAATGGAGGGCTGTCCACCCACAGCTTCTTTGTACCTCGAAGACTGTCTTGATTTTAATGCCTTTTCTTGATGGAAGGTAAGCCAGCTATTAAAATCAGTGCTATGTCTTACGTGGCTTCGGCATCTTAGAGTCCATTCACAAAGACCTTTGTGTGCCCACCGGCTCTGGATTGATACTGGTGGCAATTCCACGATGTCTGCTCATTGTACAGGTGAAGTTCAGGAAAGTTTGATGTGTTTGACAAACTGTAAGATATAGAACGAGAGACTGTGCATTTGAAATCCATCTGAGTTTGTGATTATTAAGGTAAGACATCAGTATATCTGTATCTTCCAAGTAGTGTCCTTTTAAACATTAACACAACATTCAAGTAAGTTCTCTCTTGGGAATAGAAAATATACATGGAGAAATTAAAATCTGTGTAATATTTGCCCATAAAATCCCTGGATGCCCGAATTACTTTACACAAGATCTCTTTTGTCTGGTTATTTTGTGACAATGATCAGCATCCTGTGGAACTCTGAAAAACACATTTTTGCAAATCTCATCTACACTGTGTTCACTCTGGAAATTGCTAAGTATGCATTTGGTGTTCTCAAACCATAGGCATGCCTCAAAGAAAAATAGGAGAACAAAGGGAAAAATAATTTTAGTGAGAGCGTTGCAAAGAGCATTTTCACATTCGAGACTCTTCTCTGCTCCCCAGGACCTCTCTATTGTCCCACCCCTGTTCACCAGCCTTCTTCCATACCCTTCCATGAGAATGTGAATAAGAATGCATTTGATATTGTAGACTTTATCTCAAGATGTGATTTTGCAATACCTCAGGTCTCATACCCAAGTTCTTTGATGTGATTTATTTAAATTTAAAAACAATGGCTGAAGATGAAAGAGTAAAAAAGCTCTCTAATACTATTTCTTCATTTGTAAAAAGTAATAACTTAATGTCATATGTGATGATATAGTGAGTCAATAAACAAGAATATCTTCAGGGAAACTTTGGCTATGATATTTCCCACCTAGTAAAATTGTTTGATGGGTGAAAGAGATATTAACCAAAATTCTGATTCTAAATAAACAATGTTTATATCAGTCAGTGTTCTTGTTTGCTTTCAGAAACCAACAAGAACCCATGTTAGCCATATTTTTAAGCTGACCTTTTTGAAATCCAGATTTTATAATTAATTAAGTACTGAAGTCATTGTGAGTTGATATGAGCCACTAGGACTCTAAAGAATAAGTGCATAGTTTTGGACAAATCAAGGAGTCCAAAGGAAAGCCCTCCAGAATGGGATTGAAATTAGGGTTAAAATGTTCCTTCAATCTAGGTGAATATGCTCCTTGGTGTGTGGACTTGGGGTCTCTCTTTTGTAGAAATAAAACAGCAGGTGAGTCTATGGAATTTCTCATATGTATTCTTTTAGGACTATATTAGAGCCTTCCATATAAGCTTAGTTCAGCCACCTCTCTCAATGAACCATGAGTTTAGACTTAAGCACTCAGAACCTGGGTGACCTCAGAAGGAAAACAAGGCGGGGGGTGGGCAGCATGTCGTAAATACATTTTGAGAAAAGAAAGATAACTCTGCATACTTGAGCATTAGAATACAGAAAAATGACACTGTTATTGCTGCATACAGTTATGGTGGAAGTCAAAGCCATGTGAATAACGTATATATGTGTGTGTGTGTGTGTGTGTGTGTGTGTGTGTGTGTATAATTTTTATGTTTTATATAATTTTTATTATATACACAGATAAACTTATTGAAGTTCTGGGTCACCATTCAAACTACTTTCCTCTCCCTCATGAAGGCTTATAGAAACTCATATAATTAGCTAATTGCAGGCTCTGGAATAAAAATCAGTGGAGCAAGGTGATATGCAGCCTAGGCTGTAAAGTTAGAATGGCCTAAGTGTGAATCCTGACTAATAATCCATGTGATTTTTAGGAAGTTACTTAAGTTCTCTGAGCCTCAGCCTCATCTCCAAAATGAGCATCATTTAAGTTCTGTTCTCACAGAGGTTTTGTGGACATTAAATGGGAATCACTGTAATACTTAAACTTTGTGATGTACTTTAAGCAGAGCAGGCACTGGGGCAAATATTATGATGTATCCTGGAAAGCACTTATGCCCCAGGCTCAGTGTCTGTGCAGTGGTGAGGGGAAAAGACGTAGTTTGGGCTAGTATGGGATAGACATTAAAGAAACAAGCAAAAGCATCATAGAAAATTGCTGGAATATTCCAGGTCTGACAAGAAAGAACAATTATGGATATCATGGTGCACTCCCAACCAGGGAGACCCAACCTGGACCGGGCTTTTGTTGTAAAAACTCCTTCCTTGGCACAAATGTGTCAATTGGGTATGATGACACAATGCAGAGACAGAACTGTCCCTCCAGCCCAGCTGAGGGCTAGTTTCTATCTCTCTTCCAGCTCTCTGGCTGATGGATTCACACTGGGCTGCAGTTGGCTTTTTGGACAGCCCAGTAGCTCCTTGGAGTCTCACTGCTAGTTCTTTGTTCTGTGGGAAGAACAAGGACTGAGCTCAAACTAGTCTAGGACACGTCAGCAACATCTCCTGATGGGCAATGGGGCGATATTGGCTTCTGATCCTAATGCCTTGTCCAACTGCTGTTCATCATTTCAGGCTGCCAAGCTGTGCCGAAATGGTCTAGGGAACAGACAAAAAAGCAAAAAGTCTCGTCAGAAGCATGGCAGATGATCAACATTGCTCATTCTAAGCCCTGCCTGCAACACCAAAATGAAACCTATTAGGAACCATGGTTGAGTATAAATATGTGTCATCATGAACCACTTCTTTAAAAGCCTCTGCTACTGGGGTGAGAGATGCACATCTTTGTCACTCTGGGCTCACTCTTGTATCATCTCAAGCAATTACATTATCACTAACATAATAAATAAATGGCAGAAAAAGCACCTATCTCTGTTGAAATAAAATTTGCATAAATCGTACGCAAAATAAACAAATTTAAAAACTTCAAGAAAAGTGAAGATTTGCTAAGACTTTGATTGTAGCTAATTTTTAAATTGGGATCTAAACTAAGCATCAAAATACAAGTTTCAATTGCTTTCCCCTTCCAAAATCAGAAGGAAAATATAACTTAGCAATTCTGTTTCCTGCCTACTCTCCTTATCCTCTTAATATGACAAAGGCCAATATGTTCGCATCTCCAAGGCAGCATCTTTGCTTTGTGTGATGATGGGGACATGAGAGGACCATGAATAATTCCGATATTGTGGTGTTGTCTGAAACATCTTCCTTGGTAACTCAACACTGTGGTGGGTTTTATGCAGACACCTAAGTAGGGCAGCTCTGGATTAGGACAGGCACATTGTGCAGAGCTCATGGGTACAGTCCCACAGCTGCATTTATGATATATTTAAGCATTACATTCTTTCATAGTATAGATTGAGTGGGCAAGCCATATACTTGCTCAACATTCACTCGAAATTCCCAACAGTACTAAGTTGTATTGTGGTGGGGTGGAAGAGGTGAATGCATTGCAAAAGAGGGTATTGGTTTGATTGAAATCATTGGCTTGCAATGAGCTAGACATTAGAACATTCTCAAAGAAAAACATACAAACAAACTGTGCCTCTCTAAAACCTACCTGTAAGATTCTTTCAAAATTACTTGCTGAATCAGCATGGTAAACAATTATAGAGTGATTAACACATACCATTTACTGTTTCTACTGATTCAAAAGTACAAATGAATCTATGAAGTTGCTGCTGCTCTATCCTCATTCTACAGATGAGGAACCCAAGGAATAGTTTAAATAACTTGCCCAAAATCATAGCAGTAGAGTCAGGATTTGAAATCAAATCTCTCTCCCTCTCTTTCTCCTCTCTCTAGTGAAAACTGAGCTATGATCTGTCAGCTCACCGCTTACCAGCACAGGAGCATACTAATTACTTCCAATGTTCCCCACGAGAACTTATTTTTTCCTATATAAGGAAAATTACATGGAAAGGTTTAGGCCTATAAGGAGTGTACAAAAATATTTGTGTACCACTCATACCAACACAATAACGCAAACTAGTGAATTTTAGAGTGCATGCTTTTCAAACTATCATTATTGTAACTAATAGCTTGTGATTTAAATATAAGATGCAATGATGATTTTATGTTTGAAATTTATCGTTCCCTGAGTATAGTCTTGAAACCTAGGATATTCCTAAAAAAATAAATAAATAAATTGTATAAAGCTATTTCAATTTGCAATCCACCCCTGAGTAAATGCTACTTTCTTTCATCCAAATGTTACATTTGGCAATAAAACTCTATCTGATGAGAGCCCTGTCTGCCTTTCATGTCATTGTTCGGTAAATAAAGCAACACATGAAATCAATCGGTCTCTGTGAAATTCAGACTCAGATCCCAACACCTCTGTCTTTACACAGTATTTTTCTTTTGCAAAGGGAACAGCCCAGGGGTATGGGGGGCGGGGGAATACACAAACAAGCAAACAGAGAAGGGCAGTCTCTGAGAAATAAATATCCCTAAAGAGGTTGTCTCCTGGGGAATTGCAAATCTCAATTCCTTTCAGAGGAAGTGAGATCTCCGTATTTCTGAGAGTTATTTCCCCCTCGACATAATAAGCATTATAATGAATTAACTAGTTAGAAACTGTTGGGCCAGGGAAACAGTCTCTGCCCCTTTCGGAGCACAGGGAGCTGTCCAAGTGACTGCAGCCAGAAGCCTGGTCATCCCAGGATAGTGTCCCTCCTGTAAAACGACCCTTGGGCTTCTCCCAGATAACCCAGCCCTGTGTTATGGGTCCCTCTGAGCAGCCTCTCTCCTTCTACCAGGACCTGGGCAGCTCCATCCGTCCAAATGGGAGCTGAGTTTGCAAGCTGCCAGGGGCGGAGGGGCTGGTGCTGCTGATGTCAGAGCCAGGAGACAGTTGTGATTGGATCTAATTAGACTTTGCAGCAGCAAATAGACAAGCTCCCTGCGTGATTGGCTTCAAAGTGGCTGGTGCCAAACAACTAGCAGAGGTGCAAAAGTAGCAGCCTTGCGTTGGGAGCCCAGATGAAGAGGCAGCCTGAGGAGAGCTCCGGGGCGCTCAGGACCGGCGGGCGCACCTTTCCCAGAGCTTTCCGCCCGAGAAGAGGTTCATCCCTCCAATTCCCATCGGAAGCTCTCACCCGGCTGGAACCAAGCGACGGAGAACAAGTAGCGAGAGCGCTCGGTTCTGGGTCCTAAAAAGTGAGCCTGCTCTCAGATTTGCAGAGGCAGAAGCGCCGCGGCAGCGGCAGCCAGAGAGAGAAAGGTGAAATTGCTTGAGGAAGAGCTCCTCTCCTGTTCTCCTGACTGGGTCTCAGCCATGGCATCCGTCCTGGGGAGCGGCAGAGGGTCTGGAGGGCTAAGTAATCAACTCAAATGCAAGTCCAAGCGGCGGCGGCGGCGGAGGTCCAAGAGGAAAGGTAAGAACGCTCGCTCTTCGCTCGCCCGCAACTCTCCCGTCTCCCTTCGCCCTTCCCGCAGTCTCCAGGGTTTGTCTATTTTGAGCGGCTTCACTTTAGGATGCTGGTGGGATGCCCGCGCGTATCAGGGCACAAGGGAGTTCAAATCCCTTTGTAAACGGCTGGGGACTTCCTCAAGCCCAGAGGGGACAGGGAGCCAGCAGCCTCTCCGCCAAAGATGTTTGACAAGAGCCAGTGCCAGTGGAGGAGAGGGCTGTGGTCGGGAGCATCCATTCTTGGACAAGAAGATGTTCCCCTCTTCTAGGTACCACCATCCCCTCTCCCTACCCGAGGCTGGCACCGCTTTAGACCCTCTTGGAGGCCACATTATCTGACGGTGCCAAAGGAAACACTCACTTAAGCCAACATACATAAAACCAAGGGAATGAGCCTTCTTGCCAGCTGTTCCCATCCAAATTGTCTCCGAGAAAGGAGTGGATAAACCCTGGCGATCGCCTCCCCAAATTGGCTGGCAGTTTTTACTTAGTGGTGTCCCGTTGTTTTGTAAACACTGGGATTTACGAAGAGCACAGGGCTCTCTTCCTTGGAGAAATATGCAGAAATTAAAACATGCAAAGAAATAAGCATTCTGTCTTGTTAGCAGCAGAAACACCCTGCAAAACAGAAAAAGGAGAAAAAGCAACTGGATGACAGGTTGCTGCTGACAAACTGTCATGCTGTGCCTTGTTACTGATATTCTTGGAGATTGGCGGTACTGAAGTTAGTGTCATCACAAGCCAAGGGTTTTCACGCAAGGGCCAATTTTATACAAAATTAGCAATTGCTCCAATATGAGATACAATGCCCTAAAATGCCATCTTAGACTGAGTCCATTCCACAGAAGGATTCAAAGATCATTCTAATGTTGTCCCCTTTTTCTCAGGAAGGAGCTTGTATTATCGTTAGCTCCTTATTATGAGTTTGCAATTGTAGGAGAAAGTTCGGGTCTTAATTATTTGAAATGTGTAGATTTTTTTTTTTTAACAAAAGTGCATATAGAGCTATAAAGAACAATTGGAAAGACACAACTCAAATGTATCAGATTCTCTAGTTTTCTAAGGTAGAATACATTGTTCAATGTAGTTGTGATCCTACATCCTCCCTGGAGAATTTTTATCTTTGTAATGGCCTAAGATAAGTTTCTGTCAGATTGTTTCCTAACTGTTCTCAAACAGTCTTTAAGTTCTTTATTACTTCTTTCAATTGTAGAAATTAGCTAGACAGTTTGAAGACATAAATGTCAATAGCAAACAGTCATTAATTATGATCACACATCAGGACCACTGGGGAGCAAATACAGCCTGACGAGTTCCTTAAAATATTTCAGAGGCTGCAGTTTAGGGGTGATTTTGTAATAATAATAAACTTAACTCTTAAGCTGCTAAAATATATGCTTGCTATTCATATTGTTACTTGAAAATATTGTGAAACTGACTTGTTAGTGTCTTTTAAAGATAATACTAACAAAGAGTAACATCAATATTCAAAACATGACAGAATTGCATAATGAATATAACTTTGAACACAGATAAAAAGAAACATCATCTTTATACTTCAAATGTTCATGCTCCCCGGTGATTTTTATTTAGTCTATTTAAATATTTAATATTGAAGAGTCTAGAGTAATATTTTCCAGTAATACAGTCTATAGATACATAAGCTGAATGGAAATTGTTACCTTTCTTCAAATTCATTTGCCTTACCATTAAATGTCAGACATACTAACTTAGAAGGCATTTATATTAATTGTGGAGGGAAAAAGAGAAGAAACCTGAGGGAAAACTTCATTTGCTATAAACCTAACTACAATAATTCAAAATAAAATTTTACAGCAAAAAGCTCTTTGCCTTAGTAATTTTGACAAGACCAAGTCTCTTACTTTTCACAGCCAAACGTTGAAGGGAGAAAGGCCATCAGGCTTAGTAAACCAATTTGTGTCATGGGGAGACGTGTGTGGAGCTGGCTTTCCTCTAGTACCTACTGACAGCTATTATGGCTGGAAAGTCAGACTGCTAAGTAGTCACTTTGAGGGGAAAAGTTAACAATTGTAGGTGTACAATGATCAAATCAAAAAGTAGTATAACAAACTATGGGACACATTAAATAAGTATTTACCTCTTTCTCAGAACAGATAAATTTACATGCTATTCCTACTTATTACAGATGCCTGTTTTCTGTTCTATAAGGAACAATGGTGAGCTTAAACTTGTCTTAATAGTCATGCATCTTCACTGTCCCTGAACCAAATAGCCTCTATTTTTAAGCTTATGTAATAATTAAACTCGGTCTTGGTTACAATTTAAATTCCCCATGTTCACGGATGACTTAAAAAATTCTAGTAAAGCTGTACCAACTGAAGATGCTGACTATAAACACAAAGTAACTGTGCTTTTGGTAAGTGAATAACATATTTTAGATAAATGTTGACCTTTTGCCTATGAAATGTATATTTCCACCTATTTTAATGGACAAGAGTCATTTTTGAAGATGCATCCTAGCGTTTAGTTTCCTGGTGTCGTGAAATGCTCTTATTTTCTCCACATATACTCTAAGTGGCTTTGGTATGAGATACCTTCTATTGTCAAATCTATCTGTATGCTCTGAACTGAACACTGTGGCCACAGCTGAAGTGTGAGAATGAAACCATACTTTCATTATTGTTAATTACAATCCCTTATCATCCTGAAAATGAAGTATTTCCCTGTATAGGGTAGTTTTTAGTCACTGCACTACATAGGAAGTACTATGTATGTATCTTCAAAAGTAAAAAATAAAATTAAATTAAATTAAATTAAAATAAAAAAGAAGAAGAAAAGGAAAAAAAGGTGTGGAGGCAGGGAGAACTCCATCA
Source organism: Geosciurus inauris (assembly GCA_004024805.1). Lineage (NCBI taxonomy): Eukaryota > Metazoa > Chordata > Mammalia > Rodentia > Sciuridae > Geosciurus > Geosciurus inauris. The sequence continues at coordinate 130,257 of PVHX01002302.1, forward strand.
CAGAATGTCACTTTCAGGGATTCATTGGCATAAACCTGCATTTCTTTCTCAGATAAACTTTGAAGAAAATTCTCAGAATAAATCTCCCCACCCACCAGTCCCATATCTGTTGTTTGATTGAACCTAGGGCTGTGCACTTTTGCATTTTCTCCTTGTGACATTTTTTTAGTTGGATTTTTTTCTTAGAAATTATTTGCAAATGATTTGTATTTTTAATTTTCTATAAAAATGAGAAATGCCAAAATCTGATTTTTATTTGAAAGAAAGTCAAGCAACCAAAAAGAAAAAAGAAGTGTAAGAAAGACAGGGAAAATATTATTTTTACATACATGGCAAAGCAGTGTCCACACCCTACGTAAGGTATGAAAGACAACAATTTATCTTGCTTCTATTTCATTCAGAGGCTTTTAGAAAATAATAGTAGCACGTACATTTGTAGGGACTGTTACCTGCCATGTCTAAATGCCAATAGATTTCACTGCTCACGGAGAATATGGAAGAATGCTTTTATTTTGTAGTTCTTAGTAGAATTTCACAAACTGATTATGCCCAACCAAATCTGCTATGTGATCATGTAGGAAATTGTCTTTTTGCATTAGAAAACAATTACATAGGACTTTTATAAAGTAAACACTTTAAACCAAAATAATAAATGCAAAAGGTGAAGGGTTTGTTTTTTTTTTTTAGTAGTAGTAGTAGTAGTAGAATCAGCTCAGTCAGATAGTTTAACAGAACTTATCAAAAATAGTGTAGTACATTGAAATAAATAGCTTAAAAATTGATTAATCTCTGAGCCATGAGATAATTTCAGGATAATACGTTTGAGGAATCTTCTAAATATTTTTTCATTTGCTAGTTTACTAAAACTAGAACACATATTCTGTTTGTCATGACTGGGGTTTTCTGCCTTTTGTAAGTGTATTTTTCCCCAAAAAGTTATTGAAGTATTTTTTAAATATCATATTTTTTATTATCCTACCCATTACTGCATACAATGTGTAAAATGACTGAGGTTTCTAGAAATTTTTTTTAAAGTCTCTTTCAAGACAAATCTATTTGGAAATAGATTGAGAACCAATGCAAATTCAGCCGTTTTCACAAGGTAAATTGAACGGCAAAGTTTTAACTGAAGTATATCAATCACTCATAAACCTGAAAGCGGAAGGAACTTGGGGAAACTCTTCACAATGCTTATAAACCATCATTGGGTTAGTCGGTTAAGTTGAATTTGAGCATTGGCATGTGACGTGCCCTTTTTTTTTTCAGACATTTGACAGCAACATACATTAACTCTTCACATTTAGATAGTATTCCAGGCTGATTGGTTATACAGTGTTACAAAATTGAAAATACATTTTGAGAGCACCCACAGGAGGTAGCTCTCTAAAAAGGAAGTGATGAATCCCGGGAAGGTAGTGGGAAAGGAGCAGGTTGCTGAACATTGTGAAATGCAAATAAAAGTTGGCAAAAGAGACTCAATAAGTAGAGCAGATGGATGGCAGACGCCTGCTTGTTGTGAAATGAAATTCCATGAAAAATTAATGAAATAGAAAGACTGTGCTCTAGATGAGGGTAGAGCGACTATGTGACTCTCTGTCCCCGCAATGCCAGCCTCACCCATGCCACTGTCACCGGGCTGGCGAGGGACACAGCTCTTGTACACCGCTGGCTCAAGCCCCGATACACTCAGCTTATCTTGCTCGCTGACAGCTCAAGAGGAAGAACTGGATTTAGTGATAAAATCAAATTGATTAAACCGTTAGCCAGCATCTAATTGTGTGGGGCTTTTTTTTTTTCCTCTTTCTTTTAAAATTTATATTGGTGCCTCTGGTTTCTAGTGACCCGTGTAATAACAGTAATTTGAGATTGCTTCGAGGGCATTAGATATGATGAGTGAACTCAAATTTAGAATAAAAATGTGAGATTCATGTATTCATAGCTAAATAATGGTGATTAGGTTATGGCAGAAAAGCCAAGCCGAATGACTATTATATAAGGGAACATGGAGAAGGAACTTATAATTTTCATTTTTGAGGCATAGAAAGGTGACTTGTACCATGTCATTATTTAGTGTTCAATTTAAAAATTATATATTTAGGTGCTTTATGTACACATATGTGTTACTCTGTGTGTGTATGCATAAGAACATACACAGAAAAGACAAGTGACACACTTGCGTAATTTTTATACCTGTCTGCTTCTTTTTCTAAAATGCTAAAAAGTTATGTCAGTATTTTTGTAGTATGACCAATTCTGAACAACTCCTAAAATTAAAAACAATTATACTGCTCATCCTGTAAAAATATTATGTCTAAATAGATGTTGCTGTGATAAATTTGACCCCTAATTACTTGTAAATAAAACTTTTAAAGAGACAAATTTCCACATTATAAACAAGATTGTCAAAGCATTTACCCATTTTTAGAAAATGGTACGATAGCACAGAAGGGGAAAAAAAAGCAACATAGCAATGTACACTGGCTCATCTGTAGCCAACAGCCTCAATTCATGTTGCTAAGTGTTTTTAAATAAGATGAACCTAAATTAACCCCTATATTCACAATTAAATTGTTTTCCTTCACTCAGAGAAATATATGCTGCAAATACTTGATTATGCAACGACAACTATTTACTCCTAGGTGTTCATACATTAAAACTGTTCATGCATTAGTGTATTCAAAGAATATACTCATATCAAGAAGTATTGCTTTCAAAAAGAGAAGAAAATTTAAAATTTTTCATCTACATGTAAATCTAAAAAAAATTCTTTTGAGACCTTAGAAAGCAGAAACGGAGAGGTACATTTAGAAATTGAAAAACTTGGAGCAAGAACTACTCTTCTTGAGTACAATACTGCCTGACCTCCAGGACAACCTTGTGTGATGACCGAAGTTGAGTTTTTACTTACTTATTTATTTTGTTTGGAAGGAAAGAAGGTCAGGGCTGCTGCATCTGATTTCTTGGCTGATTTAGTGTTCACAATGTCATTGCAAACCTTGCTCTTAGACCCCAAATCTCCAATTGCAAATGTATGAGTGAATCCAGTGGCCCAGGAATCACAACCAAAAATTTGTAACTTGGAAATTGATTTGTTTGTCATTTAAGAGATCTGTGATTTTTGCAAAAATAAATTCGGCCCTTGCAGAGATAACAGACTTTTTCTGGAGAACAATATGTATTTGAAAATAAAGAGTTAATCATCTGAGTCTCCTGGGTCCTCTACGTACACTGTGGATATTTAATCGTCTTTTATTCTAGTTATAGGTATTGAGTATGAAGGGCAGGAAAATAATTATGTCTTCTTATGTTATAAATGAGGAATGAATACAATTAGTAGCTTGTTTCTAGTAAGAAAATGGTTAATAAATGTCCTCTTTGTGTTAAAATATACAAATGTATTAGAATTCACTATCATTCATTTTAAATTACAAAAATTGCCGATGCTGAATGTTAGCTTTTTAATCTTAAAAAGTAGAAAACAGGCCACACATACATTTAATGTTTATATGAAGGAAGGGATTTTATACTTGATTAAGAAATGTGTCTGATAAATGAAGCATTCATATAAACAAAGAAAAGTAGCATTTATGAGTAAGATTAAAGAGAAATACAATATAAATGCTCGGGTGACTTTTGCATTTTAAGGTAATTTCTTTTGGATTCCTAAGAGATAAAAATCAAAAGCTTTTTGGAACTGTGTACACTTAAAATTACAAGATCGAGGGGGGTTTTGCTGAGCTGCTTCCAACACAGGAGAGCATTAGAACCATCATTGTGTAACTGCTAATTCAAGTCTACCATGAACATTCACCCTAACAGAAGCCTCTTCACATCTTGGGAGATCAGATCCCCTACCAAATAGAAAGAAAAAATCCAGAAGCAGCATAAATTCAAAGCTCCAATAGGGCAGGTGTTATTTTTAGTGTAAGTACCTGCTCAATTGTCTTAACGCTGTAACTCAAATCTGGTTACATTCATTCCACTGAGCATTTTTCTAACAGTGTCAACAGATAACTCATTTACAACATAGACCAAGGTTTCTTTCTCGGCTGTTGATTTGCCATTTGAATAATAAATAAACCTGATACTGCTCAGAATATTTGTAAATCCTCTTTGCTGAGGTCTCTAATAGAATGAGTGAATCTTAGGCCTAAATTGTAGCTTGACACTTTCACATGTTTTCAGCGTAGTGGAAAGTACTCTTTTAAATACCTTCACCAGGACGTGCTTTGGAGAATTTTATAGATTTAATTAACTTTTGCTGCTCCATTTATTTGAGATGAAATCCCTGATTCCTGTCTCCTACTGCCTCATCATTTTGTAATGTCTTACATGATTTCTCAAATATGTCCTATCAAATGTGGTATTAAAATAGGCAGGGGTGGGGGACTCAGTTTGCTCACGCCGCACCTATCTCTAGTAGAAAATGCTAACCCGAGTCAAATCCCTTCATATAATTAAAAAGAAACACAAGTGAGCAGGCTGCTGTTTCTAAGAAGCAGGGCTGGGGGCTCGTAATAAGCTTGGGCAAAGCGTATACCTAGGACACCAATAACTGATTACAAAAACAGATTGTGCTAGTCAAAGTCCATCGGAAGTACACAGCTTTCCTCGCTTTAAAATCAATGCAATATTTCCTAAAAGTTTAATTGCATTTGGAAAGATGCAATTTAATAAGCATGACAGAAACGTCAGCAAAATGGATTTTGACCTCCTCGAAACCCCAAGTCTGGCTGGGTTCACTCATCCCTGTCTATAACAGATGCTGAGCTCATATTGGGCTCCTGGCTGTGAAAATAGCCGTGTCCTTAAAGGAAATGCCCACCCTCTCTATATTAGACTGTGTTCAAGCCTAAGTACTGAAACAGAAAATGCATACAAATGTGCAGGCTCAGACACTATCTGATACACATTTTTTTAAAAAGACATCAATTTGGGGAATGAACAACAGATTATCAAAAAAAGCATGTTTTACTAATTTTTAGGTGAAAAAAATGGTGATCTAATTTAACCACAGGCATGAGAATATTTTGTTCATGCTTCAACTCTAAATATTACTTCTATAGTTAAAACTTATAAAAAGACTCTTCAGATTCTAACAGAGTTCTAACAAAAAGCAATTTGTTAATCCAAAGCACAGGGTTCAAGGAGAAATTTTTTTAAATTCAAATAATTCCATACTTCCAATTTTTCCTCTAAAGAAGAAATAATGTTGAAATAAAAATCATTTGTTAGATACCTAGGGAAAATATTAGAAAAAGAGTAACATTTGAAAACCTCTGAAACAGTAGCATGAGGGATCCACTAACTTTGACAGTCCTTAAAAGGTACTGGACTAAGGGCAGCCACCTTTCAAGGAATCTTTGATGTGTGTCTGGTCATCTGTTACTCCAATACCCACACTCCACCCACTGTTGGGACTGGAAGATGGGTATACATTTAGTACTGGTTGAAATTAAAGGCATGTTTATTTATTAAGCATTTAGATAAAGTTATTTATTTTTAAGTCTAACAAAATTGAGAGTTTCTATGTTTTCATGTTATCACCTGAGATTTTAATCCAATTTTCCTTTTTCAAGAGAGTTAAGTCATGACTTGGACTTTTATTTGTAACTAATAAGTAAAATTTAAGTCATTAAAATGTACACTTGTGTGCTTTTTTGTAGATTCCCAATATATGCATGTAATAAATAGAGAAGGCAGACTCAAGATTGAAAATGAATGAGCATTTACTAAAATATTGAATACTGAAATTTTAAAAGATTCTCTAACTCTGGAACAGCAGAACTCTAATATGAACTTCAATAAAAATCACATACAGAAGAAAAATCTTACCTTAACTTCTGAGAGAACAATTCTGAGAAAGTGGGAAAGGATGTTTGTTTATGACTATGGTTTTTAATATAGAGGAAAACACTAATCGCTTAATTGTAAAACTTCCAAAACAATATCAATTGAAATTTCTCTTTGGGCATATTTTACATGAAGCAAGACAAATCTTTTTGTCTTTATCACAAATATCTTCTTACACCATCAAACAAGAGAGAAACAACCACAGTAGCACAGAGGAGTTTAAGGAGGAAGAAAGAGAGTCAGAAGAACTCAAAAGATGCTTTTTTCTCATGCTTGATTAGAGTTCGTCTCTCCTGAATTTTATTTTACATAGCTTTTGATATAGAAAGGACACTCGATTTAAAAACCATGGGGCATACTATCCAACTCCACTCTGTTTATAATGTTCCTTACACTTGTATGTATGTTCAGACAAGATTGATATTTAGTGAGTGTTTTTTAATTATTTTTTCATTTTTCAGTGTATCTCCAGTGTCTACCATGAGCTATGCAAAGAGCTAGTCAGCACAGACACAAGAGAACACAGTGGACATGGCCCTGCTCTCTAAGCTCATATTGTGTATTGAGATCAAGCACATATATGTGAAGTCAAAATGGAATGAAATGAACTACTATCACCCCAACATAGTATTAGATGTTATGGTAAATTTTTAAAAATAGTTCCAGTTGTTTTTACAAAATTTGGAATACATTGCATTTCCTTTATTATTTCAAGTGAAAATCCCAAATAAAACTAAGCCATTAAATGATAAGTTCATCTAGATTTGAACATTTTTATTCCTTCTACAGTGTCAAAACATAATAGTTATTGAATTAAAACTCACTAAAAAAATTGATTTTATTTTTGAAAGAAGAATTTCTTAAAGAAATAGAACACTATACAAGAAAGGAAGAATTTCTGCAGGGATTGTGTACAGGCGATATGAGCTCTAACAGCTTAGATAAGGAGAAGTTAACTTAGGGTTAGTGTGCGAGGTGACAGGCATAAACCTCTTTGGGGTAATGAGGTCTAGGAAAGAATAGTCTCTTCAAGGTCTTTGTTTGTGAAACTATCTTTAAGTTTGCATGTCAGATGCCGCGGTCTTCTTGTGATTTCCCAAGGCTGGTGCGTTCTTGTTATGCATCTTTGTATTTCTCAAATTTAGCACAGTGACCATCTTATGGTACAACAACAATAAATGTCTGTTGTGGAATTATCGGATTTAGGTTGTAAATTTGTGAAGCACACTGATTTATTTTCAAATCATAGTTACACAAATTGGAGTGTACCCATTCAACAAGCACTTATTGAACACCTTGATTTATCAGCCACCATGCTAAATGGTAAGGATTAGGCAGTATTGGAAGCTTTGAAAAATGGTCTAAAATAACCAGAAAGCAAATCTCAGCATGGTTCTGCCTTCTCTATAGTCTATGTTGAAGAAATATTTTGCTAAACTCCCCTTCCAGAAAGCACGGAAAACGCTCATCTATTGTTTGCTAAACCGGGCCCCTGGTAGTTGGCGCACTGGTCGCTCATCAGTATTTTACATGCAAGAAATGAGAAGAAATCCTCAGACCCAAACAATGAAAAAGCCCCTATGTCTCTGAGTAAGACTTTAGAGCCTGATGCCTTTGTAGCCATCCCTGAGGACCACTCTTCAGCCTCCTTCTCTTTCTTCTGTTCTTCCCACGTGGTCACCTGCCATCTCTGTAGGAAGCACATGCTTCCTTCATGGATGCAACCGCCCGTCAATCTCCCACATCAGTATCTGGCTCCCTGACTTCCTCCTCTAGGCAGTCCGGGCTCTGCCCAAGGGCTCAGCTGCCACCGTTGCTGAGGGTGAGCATCATCCACCTCTGTGTAATGCAAAGGTCTGGTGTCGAGACCAAGAGAACAACTTAAGTTAAAGGCTCTTACTTGTAATATAGCCTGGAATTTTTTGTGACCAAGGACAGTCTTTGTCTGGAGGTCAGAAAAAGTAGGATGAACACTCACCTGTTTGATAAAGTTTAAGTAGAGTCCATCTATATAATCATAGATGGTGCTGGCATGCCCATGTCCACTCAGTACTGTGATGTGAGGTAGATGGTGGCAAAGATGGTTCTCAATGTACTTGTGCCTTGCTTCTGTGTAGACAATATGCTTCTTGGTCTCTTTTATTTTGCTTATTAGATATCTTCAGAATCCTATTTATCATTCATCTATCTATCATCTCTATACTCTTCATACTAAGCAGGGGACATATATAGAACACATACCCAAAATTCAGCTTCAGAAAACAAAATAGTGGGCTGGGATCGTAGCTCAGTGGTAGAGCGCTTGCTTTGCATGTGTGAGGCACTGGGTTTGATCCTCAGCACCACATTAAAAAAATAAACAAAATAAAGATATTATGTCCATCTACAACTAAAAACATTATTTAAAAAAATGGTTTAGTTGGTACTGTTGATTTGCTCATTTTCAGCCTCAGAAATATTAGCTGCAGTAGTAGTTAGATCTAGATATTTATCTATAATCATGCTGGGGAATGTTTGAAAATTTGACCATTAGGGAAACTAAAAATGCAAAACTGATAATTTAAATCATACAATGGATTGGATGCTACATACTATTTGCATGTATTCATGCGCAATAAATTATAAACTTTCCACAGTAGAATTCTGGTATGAGCACCCATGCTGTTCCCTGCAAAAGTATTTTGTCCTGAAGTCAGTGTGGCTGAGGAAATTGTCCCCACACTTGGACTGTTCTGCTTTGGGTGTTCAGGCTGTGCTGTTCCTTCAGGGTTTCCAAAAATGGCTTGACTCATCTCTCTCCCCTCCAAGAAGTTCTTTCCTTCTATCAGAGCTCTTATTGCCAATATCAAAAATATCTGTGACAGAATATTCTAATTTCAGATACAAATGCAATGACGTTATCTTCCATATTTAAAGCATGTTTCCTTTCACTACACTTCATGAAAATAATAAAAAGATGGATAAATAAAAAAGAAATTTAAAAATAAGTAGAAATGACTATGTAGTACCATCTATACTACTAAATTTTCAGTTTTTTCCTGTTACAGACAAAAGTACATTAACTAAAAGTGTATGAAATTATATTTGCCTAGTATACAAAATGCTACCCTAGCCCCAAAGGTCAGCACAACGCAAGGGAGGCAACATCCTAAAAGATCCATTGAGTGGAGACTGTTCTTTAGTGTTTTCAGCAAGATTCACTTGAGTCAGGGGTAAGTCAACAACCCACATCTGAGTTGTTTAACCAGCTGTCCCTTTGGCCCCTGGCCAGCATGATTAAAAATTCTAACTAATATTTATCAAGTACTTGGACTATCCTAAGAGTGTAGGGCGCATTATCTCATTTAATTTTCTTTTCCTTTTTTATAAACCTTTATTTTATTTATTTATGTATTTTGTACGTAGTGCTGAGGATTGATTGAACCCAGTGCCTCACACACGCGAGGCAAGCGCTCTACCACTGAGCCACAACCCCAGCTCCTCATTTAATTTTCTAACAACATTATAGCATAGTGAAACTTATTGTCTTCATTTTGCAAAGAAAATGCTGAAACACAGGTTAAGACATGTGCCTGAGGCCACACATTCAGGAAGTGGCCACATCAGGCATCATGGCTATCCAAGGTTTCAGCAATGACACCCTGGTTTATGGAAAATTTTGCTGCCACCTTCCTGGGTTAAGTGCTGACATTCCACAAAAGGCTGAGAGGATTTGATTTCCCTAATTTTAATATGGAATCCCTGGGCCAATTTATTCTTTCATCTGGGTTTTCTCTTATTATTCTTGGGACCCCAAGCTGTGCCAAGACCCCAACAGACTAGACGACGGTAGCACAGAACTCAATAGAACCAAAAGGATTAGGATAAGGAGGACCCCACCTGATTTACAACCAGTGACCCCAGGACTCATGCCACATCCTCCAAGTGCTGTGCACTAGAGGAAGCTCAGTGGTGCTGGCCTCTCAGTCATCTTGTGGGTACCATCCCCTAGAGAGATGCTTGTGGGGGCCTGAGGTACTTGGCTCTTGGGAATAAAGACAGTACTGGCAGAAGATATGCTCTAATAAAGAAACTTTCATCTGACAGCATGATGGTATCCTCCAACACTTTTTATAATTAGAAGAGTTTACCAGTCAAGGATCATGCACCTTGAGATTCTCCATGGGCTATGCACAAAGATGAGTGTAACCACAGGAACAGTAGCAAACAGAGCATCATACATATGTGTATGTATAATACACATGGCCACATGTTTATCATCTCTAAGTTCCAGAACTTTCTCTCTGCTAAATCACTTTCTTATCTATAACATATGACAAGTTTTTAATTATGAGATTGTGGTATGTGTGTGAGTGAGAGACTTCATTTTAACTTGATCACCACCCCTAAACAAGCTGTCTCCAGATATAGTTATGTTCTGAGGCCCTGTGGTTACCTGCACTTGGGGGAGACACTATTTGGCTCATAGCAGGCAGAAAACCACAGTTCTCTTCACCTGTGGAAACATTTTCTAAAAACTAAAGCTACAGTTAGGCTATCAGTACTCTTTTCCAGAAATGTTATTTGTACCTCAATAAGTGCCAGAAAATTCATAAATTCCACTGTGTCACTGTAAAATTTCTTATAGATAAACCATAATATCTCCAGGAGATAGGAAATACTTATAGAAATGAACTAATATCAGATTTGATGAAATAATATCCAGAAAATCGTCCTTGATTATTTTGTGCTGTGTTGCCATCAAGCAGAATGGAGGAGACCTGGGTGGGTGCCACTTTTCTGTCTTTTCTTCTTCTCCTGGTCCCTCTGATGATGCATGGTTCTGGTTTAACTTAGTGGGAGTTGTCAGGATTCTAAGAGTTACAATGGAAATCACAGGAGGGTGTATTTTTCACCTCCCACCTATGGCTCTTTTTTTCAATTTGAGTAAAATCAGTCTTGCAACTTTGTATGGGGAGGTAAAAAGGAAACCAAGAGATGATTAACCAAATACCTTTGCCTTATGGATTGGAAAGGGAGACCCAAAGAAGGTATGTGGCTACTTCAGAAAGCTAGGTAGTGAACTGGCTGCATTAGATCCAGATGATCTGAGCTTCAATCAGATGTTCTTGACTTGAGAAGAGACCGTGGCCCTGGTGTGGGATGGAACACATAGGTACTGAAAAGTCCCCAGGGGAGCACAGGCCCCTGGAAGGATGAAACTTTCATTGTTAGGATGCACGAAAAGCCAGAGCAAGGGTCCTCTGAGAAACACAGAGTTAATCGACACTTAGGAGATGCCCGTGGAAGCATTTTCACATTGATTTTTAAACCAGAATCTCAGAAACAATGTTACAAAGCCCTGACATGAAGCCATATTACAAAACACCTAGAAAGGAACTTTTGTACTTTGGTTTCCAGGAAGATGCTGAAGAGCATGCAACCAAGCTCACGATGTCTTTGTGAACATGTATGTGAATGCATGTGTACGCCTGTGTGTGTGTGTGATAGTGCAGACAAGTAAATGTGCACATATTTACATATACTTTCCACTCTGCTTTGGCTTGTGCAAGTAACATCAGTAATGCACTTTCTTTTTTTTTTTAATATTTTTTAGTTGTAGATGGACACAATGTATTTTTATTTTATTGCTTTGTATGTGGTGCTGAGGATCGAACCCAGGGCCTCACGCATGCGAGGCAAGCGCTCTACCACTGAGCTACAATCCCAGCCCACACTTTCGTGATGTGAAAATTAAAGGAAACCTTAGAGATTGTTGAACTAAACTCACATTTGCAATTCCTTTTTCAGATGTCTCTATGTCTATTGAATTTCAAAATAATTATTAATTATGGTACACTCAAGGAATTCAATGAATTTAGATTAGAGATCAGAAATTTCTAAATTCTGTTTCTCCAAAAGCAAATAAAATAAAAGGCAACCAACATGCTATAAAGATGTCCATAATGCATATACCCAACATTGTATATCACAAGATAGTACTACATGAATACACGGTTGTAATATTCAACTCAGTCAATACTTTGCAACTACATAAAGTATGGTATTCATGCAGCAAAACCCTGGAACCAAGTTTAAATATTGTAAAGTGTACTCATCAGATTTAAATGCACTGTGGGGTTATTGTGCATCTAGATTTACAATGAACACACTCTGCACTACCTTGTGTATATGTCTGTGTCTTGTGTACAGGATGTTTTTCATCTACTTTAACGCATAAACAATGAGTTTAATGTTCCAATTTCCTAGATTAAGCTTGTTCAGATTCTACACTGGTAGTACAAAGTCAAAATCAAATTCAAATCCCTGGCAAACATATGTAGGTAAACATATGTGTTCTGTTTCGAATTTAGTGAGTAAATGAATGAAAAGTAGATTAAGAAATAAATTTGGATGCAAAATAGTTGAATGGGACATGTGAACTCATTGTATTGTTACTGATTCTCAAAGTGTTAAGTTAAAAAAAAATGATTAGATAAGTGAGACTCTACTAAGAAATCCTACTATGCTCCCCCAAATAACAAAATCTTTAAGAAGAATACATACAACTCTATTACACACAACACATATTGACAAGAATGACTTCCCCTCTGTTCAGAAATCTTATTTATACAGTCATTTTTCATAAACATCTAAAGGTAGGATTTCTGGATTTTTAAATTTTAAAAAATAAATCATTAATTCTTGATGGCATTTTATTTATGATGGACCCATGAATATTAATCCCTGATAAGCAGAAATGAAAATATGAGGCTCCTTCATACCACTGAACTCAAAGAAGTAGATTGAAGCGGTATTTCTTAGATCCCTGCTCTAGTCAGTTGTATGGAAGTGAGAGACCCTTCACATATAGAACAGGGAAAGACAAGGGTGTGAGGAAGATACAGGCACCAGTTACATGAGCCTGAGAAACAGCCTCGTCAAATGTGTACACATCATTGTGGCAATATCTTGCCCTGTGCTGAGCTCACACATGATAGTCTACACATCTGGATTCAATGGGCTTCTGTGCACTGTGTGACAGTGATCCATAAAATTCTTGAAGCAATCATCCCTCAGTATCCACAGAGTACTGGTTTCAGGACCCTCTTGGATATCAAAATCTGGGAATGCTCAAGTTTCTTATTTTAAAAAGTGGTAGAGTATTTTCATAAAACCTATATGCATCCTCTCCCATATACTTTGAAATCATATCTAGATTATTAGTAATACATAATACCAAGCCAATGAGACATAGTTATTATACTGTACTGTTTATGAATAATGACAAGCTTAAATTCCCCATGTGTCCAAAACAGATACATTTTCTTTTTTTAACATTTTTGATCCACTGTTGTTTGGTGGATGTTAAAGCCTCAGAAATGAAGGGCCTACTGTATGTAAAATGCCTTTATATTTAACTCCCCAGCTGACTTCATATGTAGCAGTGGTCTCTAAGCTTTGTACTTATAATTGAATGTATGTGTCTGTGTGTTTTTGTGTATCTTTTCACACCATCTTACAAGTGTAGGCACAGCAAATTCAGATTATTTATCATAAATAGATAAAAACTGCATGGGCAAACAGAAAGTATGCTAATTATCAGTTTGTTTTGAAGTCTGTTTTTGATACTCGTTCCTTCTGAATGATTTTAAATCAGCACCAACATTTCTTTGCTCTTATCTTAAAACGTACAGTAAAACTTAGCTTTTAGCCATATTTTGGTTCATTTTCTTCTCTTGGTCACTGCAGGTTTTCTGAAGCGATTTTCAGTCTACACAGTTCTGATGATCATGAGTTAATTACAGTACTGATACCATGGTCATTCTTTCTGCTGATGTTCCCTTCAAGCTGCAGAAGGCAAAAGCCAAGGGCTCAAAATTTACATTTGCTAATTAATCTCCTTCTTCATTCCAAGGAGCACTCATTTTGCTTTCAGTTATGTTAATTGTTAATTCTTCCTTACAAAGTCTCACATTTGTATTATATTTTTGAAATCATTTTCATCAAAATAATGGGAAGATCAGACAGATAATGTTCAATGGAGATTCATTTAAGGAAACATAATGGACACCTTACCTCTCCCCTAACCTACCATACAGAAGCATCCTACTGAGCAAGAGCTGCCAGGATATCAGCCATACAATTTAATAAAAAATAATAATAATTTAAATAAATTAATAAATTTATTTATACAGAATATATTACATATTTATTTATATTTATTAATAAACTCATTATGTGTATTTTATACAATTTCCTCTTCTTTTTTCAGCAATACATTGGCTGCTATTCCAAATTTCGCTTGGTCAAACTGTCTAGCTTCACCAAATGTTTTGTAACAGGATTTTCATGTGTCCAGATGTGCTCAGGTCACCCCTGTGTACACCTGCAGTTTGCAATTTATTAGGAATCATATGCCAATTCATTCATAAGATTCTGGCTCGATAATAATCACATGGTCATATGTCCCATAACTAACCAAACCATACTAATAATTCCACTAAGTACTCAAAGAGCCACCAAGAGTTTTCACTTAGCAATTGTTTGTCGAAAATCTAACATGTAAAAGTAAATAAATAAATAAATAAATAAATAAAAGGCTAGCGTGTTAAATGCCCCCCAATCTATGGAGCTAAGGGAGAGAGTAGTTTGATCTGTAGATATTACATTTTTATTACAAGCCATTTTGTTCCAAAGTTAAAAGATTTGAAATATTGAACTACATGAAAGAATAAATGGCTCTTCAAGTGATGACATTCCCAGATCGGAGTGCAAGAGAACAGGGGGGACCCTAGACTCTGATACCCTGGGATGCTATGGAGAACCCGTGGGAAAAGAGACAGGTGAAAAACTAAGGTTTTCAGTAAATAATATGGTTAAAAAAAAAGAAGAAGAAGATAAGCTCCTCACTACAATCAAAATAAATTGTTGATGTTTTCTTTATTAGGAATCAAATGAGATGGGAGGGAAATGCTTATCATCTCAACAAGACGCACAGGAAACCGTTCCCCATGGCATCAACCTCATTTCTCAAAGCCTGGGACTTGTGTGCCAGTTGAAAAGGCTAAAGCTGAGCCCTCAAGCCAGGAGTGAGAGCCCTGAAATGCACTGGTGGAGTTGGTGCCTGTGTGGTCAACCAGGTGTCAGACGGTCCATTAGGTAGAGCAGCCTGTGCCAGACCTGCCTGCCCCATCTGCCCTCAGGGATGCTCAGAGCCAGATCCTCCAAACAGCCCCTCCAGGTCTTGTCCTTCCACAGGCCATGCCCCCTATGCGACTGCCAGCTAAGGTACAGGGATAGCCCACAACTGGCCGAGGGATTCCATTTTGTGGACTCACACAGAGACAGACACACAGATGCACACATTCACATGCACTAGGATCAAGGCTGAGACCTCCCAAGGTGTTTCCAGGCTGGTAGTGGCTGCAGTGACCTGCACACGCTGAGATGAATTAGCAACCTTGTGATGAGTCAGCCCAGGAAGATCATATGCACGAGATTCCCACAAGGATTTCTAAATGATCCTTCAGAAATATGGTATACAGGAAAGCTTAACCCCAGAATCAGGAAAGTGGGACAGATACAAGTTCTCCCAAATTATAAGTATTTGCATTTCATTTCTCATGCTTGCAATGTCTGCTGTAATGAAGCATCAACTTATTTGTTCTTTTTTTATTTTTTATTTTTACTTATATATGATGGCAAAATGTATGTTGGCAAATTATGCATACATAGAGTATAACTTCTTCCATTTAGGATCCCACTCTTGGAGTTGTAGATGTTGCAGAGTTACCATGCCTGCATATTCAAAGGCTAGAAAAGTTATATCCAATGAATTCTACTGAATCAAGTTTTTCTTACTATTCACCTGAATGTTTTGTTGTTGCTGTTGCATTTTCTTCCTTCCTCCCCACTTTTCTAACTATTTGTGGATTTGATGCTCCTGCTTTATATTTTTTCTAATTCCCATTAAACTGTAATATGGCATTTAATTTTTTATTAATTCTTATTATTTTAATTTTATATTTTAAAAATGTCAAAACATTTCACATACACTCCAAATCAACCTGTAAGCTCCTGTCTGCATGCTTGCTGAGAGTCTGGAATCATTTCTAAAACAGGATGTGAGTGGGGTGCAGTGAGGCAGAGCTGGAATCCTAGCAGCTCAGTAGGCTGAGGCAGGAGGATTGCAAGTTCAAAGCCAGCCTCAGCAATGTAGTGAGGCCCTAAGTGAATTAGCAAGACCCTGTCTCAAAATAAAAAAAGGGTTAGGGATGTGGTTCAGTGGTTAAGTGTCCTTGGCTTTAATCGCTGGTAGAAGGAAGGAAGGAAGGAAGGAAGGAAGGAAGGAAGGAAGGAAGGAAGGAAGGAAGGGAGGAAGGAAGGGAGGGAGGGATTAATGGGGGTGAGAGCAGTGAGATTTCCAGGGAACCAAGGGCCCAAGGGCTGCCACTGGCCACTGCTGGAGAAGCAAAGAATGCAGCAGGGAGTAGGACTTGCAGACCCCACTGTCAGAGACCTTGGTTCAGATCCCCAGACTTGCTGCCTGCTGAGGTCCTTTGGCAACCTAGCAAGCTCTGGGAGAACAGGCAGGCCCCACAACATGTACAAGATGCTGTGGTTTCTGCCCCAAAACTATTCCAAAAAGTAGGCCAATCTAGGTCTGCAAAGGGGAAGAGCACAGAGTTTTTCCAAAACAAATAGAAAGAACATAGGTTCAAACCTAGGTGGAAGTATAAGAAATTTTTTTCTTGACAAAACCAAGGTGGCAGGCCACATTTTCTTTCTTGCAAGAAGAGGGAAAGGTTATAATCAGAATAAAATGAACACATTTGAGAGAATGGACTCTCCAGGGAATTTTAGGAGTGCTTTTAATCCACAATATTGCAGTGAATTAAGGCTTACATGTATTTTATTGTTATCCAAGGTATATGTGAACTTTAGGGTTATTTCCTAGACATTTTGTTCTTGGAGATATTCTCTATGGTACCACCTTGATATTCATAAGAGATATATCCTCAGAGATTTCAGAATCTTAAATCTGCCAAAACTTTTATAGCATACCATTTCTCCCATGGAATGGAGTAAAGTACAAATTCCAAATGGACTTCTCTGCAAGATGGATTTGTTTTAAAAAAGTTAGAAGTACTTTCATTTATATGTATTTAACAGGTTGCTTTGCTGTAAGACTTCACACAGCTAGTGCATCTTGAAAATCTCTGAGGAAGAGACATATGCTATATTTTCCAGTTATTTCAACTGTAAACAGTTTGGGGGGGATGTGATACATACATTGTATGCACACTAAACTTCAGCATCTAATAGGAGAGCATTTAGGAAATGCCCACATAATTAATCAGTAATATCAACAACAGTCACTAGCTACTTCACAATGGAATTCACTACCAAGTAATTGACATTGCAATTTTCAATTTATCAGAAATGTCTATTTTCTTCTTAAGAACCATAATATTTTTAGAGCCTTTAACACCTTCATTACTGTCACCAGCTATATTGGACAAGTGCTTATTAGACTATTATTTTCTGGCTATTCAGAATCTAAATAACCTTTCCACCTGGGGAAGCCAAAGGGGCTGGCTCCTTGTTTCTGGAGCTGGGACGGAAGTGCATGAGTGCCTGATGGAACATGCACAGCACTTGGAACTATGAGGGTGAAGGATTGGCAGCTCACATTCCCTGCAGCTCGCATTCCCTGCAGCCTTACTTTTTCCTAGTAAAGGCATCCAGAGCTCAGATCCAGTAGCTAAGGGAGCAGAGAAAGCAGCACTGATGGAGATATGGCCTATTATACTGCCTACCACCTGGCTCTGGACCTTCTGGAAACTTCGAGAGCCTCTCACTTTCTCAGCTGCAACAGCCTTCTTTCATTCAAGGAATATTCTTTGTGCATCTAATATATGCTTCTTTAGTTTAAAACTAATGGGCTGTTCAACTTCTTACAAATAAGAAGTACCATATTATTTTATCATCAGGACCTTGTAAAGATAATAGAACAAAATATGGTATGGGAAACCATATGGGTGAGAAGTGGATTTGGAGCCACTGGCCAGAGCATCCACCAGTTTAGTTATCTTACTGCATCATTTAGGAGACAATAATTTTTCTGCATTTGTATATTTACATATCACTGCTTTTCCTAGATTTTTGAAATCAGTTCTAATCCACAACTTTTACAAAATCATATTTAATATGAAATAACCTTAAAAGCTTCTCAGTCCATCAAAAATGTATTATTCACACAGCAAAAGAATACTAAGTACACATTTAGTGACTTTTATTTTTTTCATGAATCATACTTACTTTGAAAAAGAATTTTACATGATAACCATAAAATCATGGATAAAGTTTTGAAAATAAAAACGCAGTTCCAAATTGAATGGAAAACTCTACAAGATATCATGACTACTATACCCGAGCATTAAGTAAAATGCTTAGGTTCCTGGTAACCAAGGCAAAAAGGGAAACGCAATTAGTTGGAGACATCTTGTTTTCTAATAAAAGCAATCAAACCAAGATGTCAAACCACAGGAGGAACAAAATTAGATTATTTGATTTAGGAAAGAACGGAAGTGTATTGCATATAATGACTGCATAATATATCTGACCAGAACAATTGTAGAGGAGGAAAAGTTTATTTGAGGGCTCACAGTTTCAGAGGTCTCAGTCCATAGACAGACAGCTCCATTCCTCGGGGCTCAAGATGAGGCAGAACATCATGACTGAAGAATGTGGCAGAGGGAAGCAGCTCATGATCAGAGAGCAGAGAGAGAGAGAGAGACTCCATTTGCCAGATACAGATATATACCCCCAAAGCCATGCCCTCAAGCCCCACATCCTCCAGCTGCACCCTACTTGTCTTTAATTACCACTCAATTAATCCCATCAGGGGATTAATTCATTGATTGGGTTAAGGCTCTCACAACCAATTCATTTCCCTTCTGAACCTTCCCACATTGTCTCATACATGAGCTTTTGGGGAACACCTCACATTTAAACCATAACAACTATAAAAAGAACTTTAAAGTTTCAATGAGACATCTGGTTTTTAAGTAGCTGATTTCCAAGTAGCTGGGCTCTCCAAGTGGAGGTAGCTATAAAATGTTCACCTGCGAAACTGAAGAAGCTTGCAAGCTTTGTAAAGCCACTTTCTGTGGTTCCGGCTGGCACAGCAGTGTCAAGCCAATGGCAGGGATTAATCTTTCTATCTTCTATGCAGCAGAAGCTGCATATAAAAGAATGAAAGATAATTCCAGCTAAATACCAAATGTTAGAAAGAATTGAGGATCCAGACCTAGATTTTACCACTTATGGCTGAATTTTGAGGAGACCAAGTTTATATTCTGGATGGACACCCAGCTTTTGAAAGGCATTAAATGGGCATTGATAAAGTTTAAATACATGCCCAGACCCTCTTTCACCAGGGAATTAAAGGCACCAAACAGATTAGAGATACTCGTTAAGTGAATTATTTTTAACTTCGGTTTTTAATAACTGAAAGATTATCACTTAACCGTTAAAATTTGTGCCTAAATCTTCTGCTCCTTATGGAGACAACCATATTTCAATTTGTTGAAGTTCTTTACATTGTCATTTGAAAACTCAATCTAAATTGTGTATCCACCACCCCCTCGTGCACAACTGAGCTACCACACTGACCTCCGTTGCCTTCAGATTCTAGTCCCCAGTTTTTATAAACTGCTTAAACAGTTTTTTATATTTTCTGTCATTCTATCCCAAGAAATATCTCCCACTCCTTAAATTTCCTAGACACATATTGACCCACCAGTTCTGACTAAATAGATTTTGAGGTGATGGATTATATTTTCATTGAAATCACATGTTGAATCTCCTTATGCAAAACAAAGAGCTGTGTTAGTTTTTAGTGCTGTGACAAAATATCTGGGACAGTCCACTTAAGAGAGGAGGAGAGGTTTATTTTGGCTCTGTTTCACAGATTTGAATCCATGTTCATGTGACCTAGCTGCTTTGGGCCTGTGGCAGCACAGTGTGTTATGGCAGTGGAGGTGTATGACTGAGGAAGACTTTACCTCATGTTAGCTGGGAAGCAAATGGAGAAAAAGAGCTGGTGTTCCCTTTAAGGAGTGACCTAACTTGCTTAAGGCTCAACCTCCAAAAAATTCTATTGCCTCTCAGTAGCAACACAGACTGGAGACCAAGCATTTAGCATATGGGTCTTTGGAAGGCATTTAAGATCCACATCGTAACTAAAACCCTAAGACTCTGAAAATTGTGTTCATTAAACTGCTGATCAACCAGCTTTGACCCTGCTTCAAACTCATACTGTTGGTATTTCTTTATAGTTTTTTGAGATACTGAGACCACCAATTTAGCACTATTTCTCCAAAGGAGCGACTAAATGTAATGTATCTGTAATCAGCTAGAAAGTGATAAAAAGTTTGAATCTGATCTCTCCATGTTCCACAGGAGCTCTGGAGCATGGAGCTTCTCCTGCAGGAAGAATTCAGTTGATGCATGTAGCTTGAATTCTGGTTGGTTTATTTGTTTAACCGGTTTCTGCACCCAAGGCATTTCGATTTATCTACTATCTCTTCCCATTTCATAATAGGCAAATAAGAGAATACTTTGGACTTTAAAAATGCTCTTTAAAACACATTAGAAACCAGATGAGAAAAACTTGTAACAGTCTTGCTGTGAGTGTTCACATCCATGCAGCCACTCCACTGTGTCATAAGGTCTTCAAGTACAGGCACCCTGCTCCTTTCCTCTCTCCCCCATCAACTCCTGCTACCTGCTAAGCCAATTGTAACATCCTAAGAGCAACGTGGCCCAGCTTCATTTTCTTTTCCTAATTCTCTGGGCAGCCAGGATAATTCTGTCAACGAGGTGATTGAGGGCTGGTCAGGGGTACTGAATATTTCATTTGGAAGTCTGCACTAGTCAACACGAGCCTTTCTGAAATGGATTAGTGGACTATGACTTCACATCTTCTATCTCCACCCTGTATCACCTGTCGACCTCTCCAGGAGTGTGTGGCAGCCTCCTCGGTAGCCGGTATCTTCAGCCTGAATTTTGATGGTCCTGGGCCTGACCCTCCCCTGTCTTTTAACAGCTGGACTTTTCCTCTGACTGGCCACTATTAAATCTAATGTCAACTAGTTGACAACCAGAAATGATGTTATACACTATGATACAGGAAAGTGCACATGGTGTCATGACTAAGGAGCCTCTTATCAGTTTGGAAACAGTTCTTGCTGGATGTATGTAAACTAACCTTGCTTTTAGTAGCTGGGGGAGTTTTCTAGGCAGGTGGAAAGGGGGTCTTTCTGATGCCCTTAAGCAGGACCCAACAAGCTCTTGTCAGCCCTTCCTATGAGAGGGACACAGTATGTTTGCCCCACATCTACTTTCTCTCGGAGAAGGTGTGTAAAAAAACAAACAACAGTATTTAATACCTTTCTATAAAACAGAGTTTGTCAGACTGCTGGGTACTTGCATGAGAGCTGTGTATGTTCTTTCCAAAACTGTGCATTTTTACCAGATAAAAACTATTACTTTTGAATAAAGTGGTATTTAAGCACCTGTGATGTTTCAGAACACAAGAATAGACTCATTCATAAACAAGGCATCGTCATGGTCATTTTTTGTCCTGGAGGAATTTTGGGGCATGGATAATAACATCTGTTTTAGACCTAGCTTATAACATTACTACCTTGTACATCTCGATGTATCTTAAGCATATATAATTTGTAAGCTTCTTTATTTTTTAATGAGTATATTTTGAGTAACAAAAATTATGAGTGGTTTGAGAATCCTGGAGAACCAAAAGCAAACATTAGTCTAAAGATAAATGGCTAACCCCCACCGCCTCCGAGAATGTATCTATGTTTAATTCCTCATCAGGATGCTTTGGTGGCATGAAAGCAGTTCTGTGTTGTATTTAATTCTATGTAGCTAGGAGAATTCTACTACAATCTGGAATAACCTAGAAATGTCAGAGCTCCTTTCTTCTTATTTCTTATAAGGAAGCTGTACACATAAGCATACAATAATGTGGACAGAAAAGAAACACTTTTTATCATTTATTTTCTTGAAAAAGATAAATAAGTCATCAGTTTCAAGAGTGTTCGTATTTTTTATAGCTCTTCCTGGAAGATCCAAGACAAAACTGAGTTACTGTAAAAGTAAGTGACTTGTCTCACATCAGCTGGTAAATTAGCTCAAAACATCTCAAAATCTCTTATTGTTGTCACTCTTTCTTCTTTGTCAAGTGTAGAAAAGCACTTTGCTAAGGCCTCTCTCATCAGAATGCATTGTACCTCAAGGAGAAAAGGAAAGAAATGTGTGCCAAGTTTCAATTCTGAAAGTGCACTCCTCAGCTATGATGCCATTCCCAGGGTCAATACTGGCCCCGGCCAGGAACAGAAGTGCCCTCGGTGTCTCCGTCAGAGCTGAGCCCCATTGCCACTCTATGAGCAGCATGCAGAGGCAGGTCCAGCCTAGGTGCTCAGTCTGTTCCGAGGGCCATAGGAGGCATTGAGTTCTGGCTTTTTGTGCTGAAAGTGTAAGTCACCTCTCCTGTGATGAGCAGGGAGAAGTGGCCTCTGACGCCCAGCTCATGGCTGTCACACTGGGCTGCCTGGTTTCCCAGAAACCAGGGTTTGGACTCAGTAGCCCCTAGCCACAGTAGCCTACTTGGGACTTGTTGGACACTCTACTGGCCAGGCTTCGAACAGAACACTGGGTAAAATGCCCTGAGTGATTGCAAGCACTGACTGTCCAACATGGACAGAAGCGAACCTGAACAAGAATGGGTTCTCCGTTTGCCCATATTTGACCTTGCAGTGCTGTGGGGCAGTCCTTGAAGGCATTCCTGGGGCATTGCGAGTCTCTCCTCTTCTCCATATTGGTCTGAAAACTTCGGAAATAATAATGAGTGAAGTCAAAGTCCAATGTGGTCTTTACAGCCAGTAGAGATGTAGCTGAAGGCAGGCCCAGGTGTGAGAACCAGAGCAGCTGCAGGACCTCAGAGTCGGCAGGAGGTGGACACCTGAGGGCAGCCCACTGGGTCCTATGGCCCACATCCATCCAAAGTGAAGTCCAAAAATGTAGGCTCTCTCTTCACCTCACTGTTTCTTTTGCTGAGAAGAAGCCTTTTAGTTTGAATCCATCTCATTTATTGATTCTTGATTTTAATTCTTGTGCTTTAGGGGTTTTGTTAAGGAACTTGGGGCCTAATCCAACATGATATAGATTTGGGCCTACTTTTTCTTCTATTACATGTATGGTCTCTGGTCTAATTCCTAGATTCTTGATCCACTTTGAGTTGAATTTTGTGCACTGATCTCCATGATATATAAAGAACTCAAAAAACTTAACATCAAAAAAAAAAAAAACCTATTCAATAAATGGCCTAAGGAGCTGAACAGGCACTTCTCAGAAGAAGAAATACAATGGACCAACAAATATATAAAAAGATGTTCAACATCTCCAGTAATTAGAGAAATGCAAATCAAAACTACTCTAAGATTTCACCTCACACCAGTCAAGAATACAAGTAACAATAAGTATTGGTGAGAATGTGGGGGAAAAGGCACGCTCATACGTTGCTGGTGGGATTGCAAATTGATGCAACCAATCTGGAAAGTAGTATGAAGATTCCTTAGAAAACTTGGAATGGAACCACCATTTGACCCAGCTATCCCACTCCTTGGTCTATACCCTAAAGACTTAAAAAATAGCATATTACAGTGACACAGCCACTTCAATGTTTATAGCAGCTCAATTCACAATAGCTAAACAGTGGAACCAACTTAGATGCCCTTCAATAGATGAATGGATAAAGAAACTGTGGTACATATACACAATGGAATATTACTCAACATTAAAAGAGAATAAAATCATGCCATTTTCAGGTAAATTGATGGAGTTGCTAAGCAAAGTAAGCTAATCCCAAAACACCAAAGGCCAAATGTTCTCTCCGATAAATGGATTCTGATCCATTATGGGGGGAGGGGTGATGGAGGAACTTTGATGGGGCAAAGGGGGGGAGGGGAGGAGGATTGGGGGCAGAAAAGATGGTGGAATGAGATGGACGTCATTACCCTAGGTGCATGTGTGACAGCACATATGGCACAAGGCCACATGGTGTTCGACCAGAAAAGTGAAAAGTTCTGATGCGTTTGTGTACAATGAAGCAAAATGTATTCTGCTGTCATATATTCCTAATTAGAATAAATTAATTAGTTAAATTTTTTTAAAAAAGAAGCCAAGCGCAGTGGAGCACGCCTGTAATCCCAGCAGCACTCTGGGAGGATGAGACAGGAGGATCATGAGTTCAAAGTCAGCCTCGGCAACAGCAAGGCACTAAGCAACTCAGTGAGACCCTGTCTCTACATGAAACACAAAATAGGGCTGGGGATGTGGCTCAGTGGTCGAGTGCCCCTGAGTTCAATCCCTAGTACCAAAAAAATAAATTAAATAAAAATAAATAAAGAAAGAAGTGAGATCCTTTCACTCCTGTACATGTGGAGTGAATAAGGGCAGACAGAGGCTGGTGATAGGGGAAGGTACCCGTCCATCCCTTACACGCGTGGTAGTTTCCAAATGCCATTGTATTCCTATTTCTCCCACTTATCCTCTGTTGTGTATGAGTCCTAATTGCAAGACCTATGTGACCAACTTTAAAACTGGGGAGACTCATAACTCTTTTTCTGATATTTCTTTCAAATAGCAACTTTTTAGGAGGAAGGGTGGTAATTATCAAAGACACACAAGGTCGATGGCATCTAACCCAGCACCATAGTATACTATGGAGGATTCTGATACTCAGCATTCATTATTAAGATTTAGAGTCTTTGAATTAGGGGGAAAATAGAACTAAGTATGTATAAATATATAAAGGAAAATATCTATAGTTGGCATGTGAAAAATTAATAACCAGAATCTATCACTAGACGAGGACACCAGCTCCCCCTAAACATTTCCAGTTCTTGCTCCTCTTTCTGGTGACCTGCAAACTTTCTTGGGTTTAGGATGTGGTGGTTTAGGACAGGCTGTCCTCTACCAAACACGAGGAGGGAAGGTTATTAGCACTGTGCGGGAACTGTGTTCTCAGGAGAGCGGCACGTAAAATGACCGGGGAAGAAAATAGCAGCAACTCCTCAAATTAGCATAATTAGTAATTATCTCTTAATAGCCCCACTTGGCTTTAGAGACTTGGCACTTGAAATTCCGCTTAAAGTTCAGTGAGGAAAAACAAATTTCATGCTGAAATGTCTCAATAGCACAGCCGAGCTACTGAGGGGGTTGCTGGTTGAAGTTAGGGGAGGAGGGGAGTGTGGTTGCGTACCTATGTTCCTCCCTGTAAGAGCCAGGTGTGAAATCATTTGTATTTTGACAGAAAATACCAAAGAATAAGAATACATAGCATATGGAACATTCCTGTTCTCTCTCTCTCTCTCTCTCTCTCTCTCTCTCTCTCTCTCTCTCTCTCTCTCTCCCTCTCTCTGTTTGAAGTTACTTTCAGAATTGTTCTTCCCCTGGAAATCCAAGTCATGCCCTAGGCTGAGGGTTGTTCTCTCTAATGAAATCTAGGTTCTTTTAGATTAAGTCTGTCCAAACTAAACAGAATATCAAGAAGAAAAAGATACAGAAGAAAGGAAATAAACACCAGCTTCCACACCTGGATAGTCAGCCGATAATAAACCTTGCTATTTGCTTATTGGAATTCAAATCCAAGTAAGATTCACAAAGAAATTAGAGTCTTAGACAAGAAAACAGATTCTATTTTCTTAATATAAAATCCTCTTTAACATGACACAGAGAAGACATAGCTACAATTTTACAAGAGTAAACAGTATCTCTCTTCACTATAACTAGCAAGGAATACTTTGTAACTTTGAACTTTTGTTATTAATTAGCTCTACTTGATTGTACATTGTAGTCATTTGTACAAAGTTTAAGCCATCACCTTGCCAGACTGATCAATAAACCACTGGATAGTAGACTTAAATACAAACATCAATAGGTCTCCACCTAGCTATTTTAGCACAAAGCTTATCCAACACAGGAGTAAGAAACATTTATGAAACAGTGCCTTCTACTTTAGGAAATCTATCAAGATAGAGGATGAAGTACATCTGGATCCAAGACCACTTTCTGTCATCCTCCATCTTGAAAATTTTCCCTTGGCGTCCTCTCCACAGTCCCTAGCTCCATGTACCCCCTCTATCCGCCATCACACCCGCTCTGTACATAGATTCATACCAGAGCCCCATCCCTCAATTAGCCAGCAGCAGGTGTTTGCTTTCACAGACATAGCTCAAAGGCTGACAGGTCAATTGTGCAGTGACCTTAGGAGAGAAGAAAGGAGGAACAAGGAATTTGATACTGGAAGGATTGATATGATCAAGTGCTTCCATGCCTATTATCTCATTGAATCTTCATAAATCTCAAGGAAGTAGATGCGCTTATTTCCATTTTTCAGAAAAGGAAAACTTCATCCCAAAATGATATAAAATACGGTTAAAAAAAAAAAGAGGACTTGAACTTCAACATTTCCCATGATGCCAGGCTACCTCTCAGAATTCATCCTACTTCTTGAATTATCTGGCAATGTTAGGGCAGCCCAAGGGCTAGTCCAAATGAACAACACACGCAAGCTCAACATCACTCTCTTGAATAGACAAGTCTCAGCCCTTGTTTGTGGCCAGCAGAGTTCCTTGCTGCAGGATTCTGAGCAGGGATAGTATACACATATACATATATTCCTGAACAGAAATTGATTACACATTTAGTCAGGGCTGACTACTGTTATCACGAATTCCTATATAATCGAGCATATTATTGTATCATCTTTGAGGGACAGATTGTGCTTTCTCAGGCCAAAGTGTGGTTTGGGGTTCTGCCCTAGTTAAATTGCAAATAAGTGGTTTGGCTTTGGCAGCCCGAGATCCTTTTACTTTGTCCCCTTTAATTTTCTCCGCTTACCTCTGACACAAAGAATTTTCCGAGTTTCTCTAATCTTCCACTTTGTACAAGGTACTGCATGATATTGAGTTAAATTAGAATTTCTGTCATTGAGAAACTGAAACCCCAGGAGGCAGGAGGCCGGAGGCAGGAGGCTCTGTGCAGAATCTAGAAAGAATTGCTACGTGCCATGAGGTTCCAAGAGCTCATCTCTGTCCCTTCTACCTTAACATGAACATGAGTCAATCTGTCATTTTTTTCCCTAGAAAACCTACATCTTAGGCTTTAGCACACTGTACAATGTTAAAGACTTTCAATTGGTACTTTTCATGATGAGAAATAATTGTAGTCAGTAGCTGTTCTTAGAGCCCCTACTAATTCCACCTATTGGTCAGGAGTCTGGTTTCCTCTGCAGGCAGAGAATAAATCAGGGAAAAGCCTGAATTTTGTGCTACCTGGTGAACAGCTCTTTCATCCTAAACTTTAACTTCTCAGTGTTGTAAGCCAAGTGCCTATTTAACGTACAACCAAAGGAAAAGTCAAACTATTTCTTTTAGAAAATTCAAAGTAAGCCAGACCAAGCCCACTAGTGCATCTCTACTCAGTTGCTCATTTGCACACTCCAGATGGCCTCAAGTCTGCCCAGTCTAATGTCAGACATGGTACTCCCTATTACACAGGCCAAGCCACTGGAGCAATTTTCAAACACTGTTTTAAAAAAATAATGAAATTGATTTTTCCCAAATCAAGCAGAGTTGAAGGCTGAAGAAAGTAGATACTATGAAACTGAGTCCAAGTGATGATACAATTAAAAAATAAAAATAAAAACAGAGTTATGAGAAAAAGATGACAGATGAATAATCTGCAAGTCAGAGATGAAACTGAGGCATCACTAGGTAATGCAAACATTTATAGACACAAGAAAATTCCAGAAAATGGAACTAATTAGAATTTGAAAAATTCATAGTGCTCTTCAATTTCTTCCTGGTCCTTGGAACTTTCCCTCTGCTGCCTGATGTGAGGTAGATATGAAACAGAAGCAATAAAAGGAATATGATGTGGGAAGGTCAAGAGCAGATTGGGGTCACAAGAGCTGAACTGTGAAATTATGTAGGAATCCAGGACACATTGAAAAGGAATTTCATGAAGGGTGTATCTTTGGAAACAATGTTTGTTATGATGGACATTGTTTTGATATCAAAATTTAAAAATTTTAAACCTTTCTTTACTGAATGTATTTCATTTTTCATCCCAGAGTGGGGATGGAGAGAAGAGCATGAAAGTTATGGTGGAGGCTCTGGGAGAAACGCTTTGGCCCAAAAAATGGACCAGAAAATGTGTCTGCCATTTTCCATTGAGGCATTACTGGGTAGAATAGGGATTTGTTGCCCTATAACAGCTTCCTATTAAATGTCAGTATTCTGGCACTAGTTGTGCTTCTGATTAGTGTGTCAATGTGTGATTCTTTATGGGCCAGGGATCTTTGACATCACATAGGGGAAGAAAATTATATCTGAGGAACCAGACTTTGGATTCTCCAAATTACTGTGTAGAGCAGTGCAGTCCTGTAGTTTATGTTCTATGGAGGAGGCCCTCAGTTTGTTGGAAAGTAGGACTCTGTCTTTCAGATAAATAAGAGATTCAAAAGGAACTGATAAATGCTCTACTGGAGCACCATTGGTTTTGTTATCATAAGAAAGAGAAGCAGCTGCCACCCAGAATGTGCTATTCGAATACACAAGTGCCTGTGGGTTACCATCTCTGGCTTCTGAACAGACACAAGCCCGTGGGAGATGTGGCCAAGGAAGGCATGGTTTTAAAGCAGGAGGATATTTTCCTCATCTGCGTCTCTTTCACCCTCCCTCTTTCCAGTCCCCTTCCTACCACTTCTCATGCATGGAATTTTCTGCTTCTGAGCAGCAAGTAACTTGATGTTCATGATGTCAAGAGGCACACCTTTGACATGAGTCACAAGTTGTTCAGGACAGCAAAAGTGCCAGGGACACTTCAGAACAGGGTGAGCAAACACCTGCAGAGTAGCAGACAAAGTAAAAGAGAGCACCTGGCCGTCCTGTACATTCTTTTCTTTCATCCAATAAAAGCAAGTCAATGATTTATGGTGCTCAGAGCAGCCCATTCACTTCAGCTTTACCAATAAAAGCTAATGGTCGGTTAAGTGTGTATGTGGACTGGAACCACAGGTAAGGAATAAAAAATAAGAAGATAAAATGGTATAAATAAGAACCTAAGTTTTAAAATAAGGCATTGAACTATTAAAAATCACCCATGAAGTATTTGGCAACTTGAGTATTCCCGAATACCTAAAGAAGAAGTTTTTAAGAAAAAGAAAATTTTGATCTCCAGATTTACATGACCCCAAACTCTTTTGTAATAATTTTTATGATCTCTTTGAGTCATTATCTACAGATATCAGAGCTAGTTATTGACAGGAACCTTTAGCATGACACAGTACCAAGAGGTATCACAGTGTTTGTTCTTCGCAAGATGACTTTGGGGGGTGACATCCAATGGGGAATGTGAGAAGTAAAAGAGAAAGGACTGCTTCAGCAACCTTCCTCAACTGCAATTATAATTTTTGAGGGCAATTATATTCTGAATTTTCAGCTTTAATCTTTTCTGCAAATCTTCGTCTAAACATTCTGCTTCTGAGAACCCCTTCTTAGCCTCCTGCCTGACCTCCTGCGACCTCAATCTCCTTTGTGTCTTCTCTTACAACCCCTTCTTTGGACGGCCAGGTCACATGCTCTCCTTATGGATACTTGACTCCTTCTTGTCCTTCCTGGCCTTAGTGATGCTGCTCGGGGGCTCTAAGCAGTCCTGAAGCTAAGTGATACTGTCTATCTTCTCCTGTCCGCACCTGCCTGCTGTCCTGCCCACAGGCTTTGCCTTGTCTGGCCTTCCAGCAACTCTTCCAATCCACAGCTGTGCTCCCCAGTCACTGACACAGAACCAGACCTGGCCCTGTAAAGCGCAGCCAGCCTGAGCTGAGCCAATCCACCATGTCTTCCAGATTTGAAGCAGTCACTTCCTGAAATGTGACTGTCATGTTCAAGCTACTGTAGTATTGCAGATGTTTGGGAAATATAAAGACATTGCCATTTTAATTAAATAGAAAAGTCAATCTAATTTTGTCTCTAATTTGTAATGGAATTATGATATTTTAAGTATAATTTTTTACCTGAATTGAAGAAAGTTTAAAATGATTTCTCCCAGCCCATTTCCCAACAGCTTGATGCTCATGGACCCAACACCTGTGGGATTTATGCCCTGTTTCCTCATCATCTCCTCTTTTTCCTCTTCCCACCCAATCAGTGGACTGGCAGGCTTCCTATGAGGAAACAGAAGCAATGAGGCCTGATGTCTGTAAGTTTCCCTTTCTCAATAATTCCTAACCCATAACATCTTGATCTTGACCCATATTCGTTATCTCGTTCTACATACCCAGTTACTCTGGAGCCCTGTCAATTTTTTCTTTTCCTTATAGTAATATCAATGACCCCAATAATTCCAAACTGCCTTGCATATACTCCTCACAAAGCCCCAAAGAGTTCAGTCTTTCTACTGACCCCATTTTACAGAGCAGAAAACAGGAGTGCAGGAGCTTCAGTACTTTCTCCAGGTCCATTCACTTGTAAGTACAGAGTTGGAGTCAAACTCGAAACAAAACGTGTACTATATTTAAAATAGAAGTCAAAATTCTATTATGGTGAATAGGCAGTTATTTGTCTTAATCTATTTCCTTCTTCTGTATCAGAAATTCATAGCAAATGGGGAAAAGAGTGATAAAGTACACTGCAGGATGAAGGAAGTTATTAAACCTGTTTGATCAAAATGCATCTTACTGAAGTGCCTTGTGCAACACCACATACCACACCAACACACCCCTGGAAGGTGAGCTGGCCTATGACACTTCTAAGGGCAGCTCATGGTAAGAGGGAGGGGACTCCTTTTCTGAGGTCAAGGGCAAGGTGGCTGTGCTCCTCTCCTGTTGGCTTCTCAGTTGGATGCCTCAGTCTGTGGGAAGCAGGTGGCCATGCAGTGAGCTGCCTTTGGAGGGGAGAGGATCTCAGGGGCCAAGTCCCACCTCAAGCACCACTGTGAGCCTGGAAGAGGACCGGGTGGCCAAGTCTGCAGACCATAGCCTGGCCAGTGCCTTCCTACTGCCTAGGGAGGACCTGCAGGGAGGCAGAGGGAAAGATGGTATGTGTTTTTCCAGCCTGTTAACTTTGGAGAGAAATTGTCACGAAGTAATAGATAATTAAAACAATATCTAAAGGCAAACAAGCAAGTAAAAGCCAGTCCTGATGGACTGACTTCCCCCAGAAAGACGCTGTTTCTTCCAGTGAGCACCACAGGTTCACATACATGGTCAGCCTCATTTAACAAACCTTCATTCTGAGTGTAAACCCTGTATAACAAATGGTGGTCAGAGTGTTTGTGGACTTCATATGGCCAAATCTTGCTTTCAAAGAAATGTTCCTACATGTAATAACCATCTGATTGAATAGGCATTTTCTCTTACCTAAGAGAAACCAAGCTGTAAGATAAAATATTTATCTTGCTATTCAGCCAAAATCATCTATTAATTATATTTAAGTTTTTAAAAATTATGATAAACAGCCGATCTCTTTCATTGTATTCATCTAATACAAAAATCTCTCCATTGCATTATTGGGAGGGATGCTCCCCCAAATGCCTCACACTTTTCCAGTTTCCTATCTTCCTTCGTATTGTTAAAATTTCTCAGTTACACCAGTCAACATACTCACTTGCTGCTATTCTCCCATTAAAAACTTTTCCCCCCTCTAGTTCCCAGGCTCTCTGTCCCCACCACTCTCATCCCTGCTTCCTGAATATTCTAGATCTCCAGGCCTTTGCACTGCTGCATTCTCCTTCCGAATACTGTTCCTCCAGCTCTCCATGTGCTGCTATCCTGTAGGGCCTTGCTGCAACTGTCATTTTTCCCAGTGTGGGTGGGGCGTTCCCAGAAGACCCTTCTAACCCACAGCCCCAAGTTCACTCACACATCTCTATCCCTGCCCTACTTCCTGCAAATGTTAAGTCCCACTAAGGCAGGAGTATTTGTCTTTTTTCTTTTGAATTACTATGTCTCAAGAACCCATGAATAGGTCCTAGTGCACAGCAAGTGCTTAAGAAATATTTGTAATGAACTCATGAAAGCCTCTGCTTTTCTATGCAGCATTACACACTCAAAATCACTCTGCATTTATTCTGTGTTTGTTTTTCTGATTTTAAAATGAAGTTTCATTGCAGACGTGTCTGAAAGCAAAGTATTGAAACAACAATGAAAATCTTGGATCTGACCATCTGATGATAACTGCAGCTAATTTTTTACCTACCCTTTTTTTACCTACCCTTCCAATCTTTTTTCCAAGGATTTCAATTTGTGGCAAAGATGCATCTTACATTGTGATCTCCTTTTTAATAATTGCCTTGTGTCCATCACCGCTTGTCATTAAATATTCTTGTACAGGAGGGATAGTCAGGGCCAACAAATCCAAGCTGAACCTGGGGGAGGAAACCAAGCATTGTTGGCATAGTATAGACTCCCCAATGCAGGTCTTGGGAAAGCTTTATGGGAACAAAGGCAGAATATCTTGCGGGGCTTTAGCAGGAGCAGGGCCACTGGAGTTCAGTGTTTTGAGAATAGAGGAATTGTCCTTGTGGATTAGCAGCCATTGTTTGGCCCATCTGGATTTTAATCAAGAGAGGTAGAGAGAAGCAGGGGCAGTGGGTGACAGCTGAAGACGAAATACTCAGTGCTTCAGGGCCTCTCACCAACCCCAGGGTTATGTGGCTGGCAGATTTGCGTGGTGCCACCTCAGGAGGGGAGGAGTCGGGGAGGAGTCTCCCTCCCTCCTTCCCTGCCCCACAGGGAAGAGTTTGAGAACTTGTGCTGAATGGCAGTGGCTGCGTGATAATTTCATCTAAGGAGCATGGCTTATTTACTTCCTTATGACTATAAATAATGGAGTTAACTTTTTAAAGAATTGCATTATACAGTATGCTCCAATAATTATCTGCCCTAGTGCATCAGTCTTTGTGTATGTGTGCCTGACTGCTTTTAAAGGTGAATGGACAATCTACCTATCCAAAGTTGGTAGTTTTGATCTATCAGAAATACGATGCTCGATCATAATCACATAGACTATGTCAATTTTCCTTTGGGTTCAGAGTCAAAAGAGGCCTATTTATTAACAGATGAAATATGGACCTTGCTTTTGCACTTTTATTTCTTTATCATGGTTTTTCTTGAGCTTCCAGTCTTCTTTCATTTCCCCTAAGCCAAAGATGCACACCACTTTGCACCCAAAGTGCAAATGCACACAATAGAAGACATTAGTAAGTGACTGGTCTTCCAGTTGCATGGAAATGTTGTGACATGCTGTAGTTGGTGGTGGATAAATCTTTGATTTGATTTGATGACATTACCCATTTAAAATTGCTCTTATATCAACCTTGACCAAATGAGGTTAAAAATATAGTCATTTGCCCTTAAGCCATTTTAACTTCACTGTTTTATTACAATTAAATCTGTTTTTCTGTACTGTGCTCTACTTTTTAACTACCCTTCCACCACACAGAGTTGTGTCTTTTCCAACATTAGAAATTGCTTTTTTAATCAAGTTCTTACTCCAACACATCTCTATCCCCAACTGCAATGTTAGCCTCAGGCTATACTGCAGCATCAGGGATGGAAACCTTTGAATCCTACCACCTTCAATGCCCAGCATACTGTTATTCTGACAAGAAGCAGGATCTTTTCCTCCCTAGAAGGCAGAAGGATAAAGCTCCAGCCTCCTTTTGTTTGCCACACTCACAGTGAAACCTGAGGGCTTAGAGCCACCCTGGGGACCGCTGGGACTGTCTTTGCTCAGGGTGGTTCATGAGGTCAGAAGTGACCTCCAAGCCCTCCGCCCGCTCCAGGCAGCTGGGCAATCGCCCCAATTCCTGTAGCTGTTTACATGAGTGTACCTTTGGCATGATGGAAAACAAATAGTCTGGACTTTTAATAATAGAAAGAAGCAACAGATAAAATTTAACACATAAAAACACTGACAACTCCTTAGCATGCAAATCAGAGTATTTAACTAAGACTTGTTTATCCTTTACACTATGTTACCCCTCAGACCTTCACAAAATAATGCAATACACTGCCTTTAAACTGTTTACGGTATACTGGAGGACACGATAAAAGGTATCCAAACCCACAAGATGAATGAAATAACCTGGAAGAATAATTTATTCATTAATTTGTATGAGTGACAGGTCTCATATTACAAAACACTCAACATGTACATTGCAGAGTAGATTATAGAATCAGCATTATTTTTCGAATACACAACTCAGTCCATCAAAGACCTTTCAGGCTGGGTTCTTTGGGCTGCTTTAGGACATGAAGACAGAAACTTCCAGGGGTCATGCTGGGAAACACAGTGGACTCAAGGAAGAACGGGCCCTGGCCATTACGCATTCGTCTTTTGGAAGGATTTCGAGTATCAAGAGAAAGTCTACTTAATTCAGGGAATACTGAAGGTTTGTAAGCTGTTAGCATCTCAGAAACTATCCAGGGAAGTTTCCAAACTCTGCTGTGGCACTTGAGTGTGTGATTGAGGTATAAGGCCACTCGGGAGGCAGCTGGGGGTCAAGATGGAGAAAGCTCTGTCCTTGAATGACACAGAGATGGCGAGAAGGACAAGGTAAGCTGGACCCATGGGCAGACATTCCAGGATAGAACCAGGGAGACAGCAAACTAATTGTGGGTGGGGCAGAGAAGACTTGGTGGACCAATGAGCATCAGGATGTGCTGTAGCATGTGAGAAATTAACACGCAGGGAGCCACAGGAGTGTGTGGGACACGGGATGGGAGAGAACTTACTTTATGGAATTGATTGTTCTAAGGAGCATGTGCATTTGTCCTAAGAGATGATTAACATAATATGGTTTGGTTTGATTTACGAGAACTGGGTAAGAAAGTGTCCATTCTCTACTTTCCACAACTCCATAACCCAGTTTCTCCTGAGCTACTTTGTCTGAAACAAATGCTTTCACAGGGGTGGAGTCACAGATGCAGTAAGAGCATGAGTGAAGAAAAGTAGCAAAGACCTACGGGACTTGGGGGGTGGGGGACAGGATCAACTAAAGAAATCCATTGTGACTTCTTAATATCATGCTGAGATCATTGCCTCCAGCACACAGGAGACCCTTTGCTCCAGATCTTTCTATGAACTTGCCTGGGGCTCATGACAGCACACAAGAGGATGAGTGTAACCCACAGCTGTGGGATCTCCTCCAGACTCGCGCTATCCTGGGGCCGGGGTGGACACGGAAAGTGCTACATTTCCCATGAAGAAGACAGTTCAAAATAGCAATGTATGGTTGATAATAAAGAAATAATGAATATCCTTTATGTTTAATACATGTAACTTTGATTTAATATAATCTCTTAGAGGTCCAATAATGCTAAATATTATGATTTATAATTTTTTGTGGTCAAAAGATAATTCTGACAATTCTCAAATAAGTTTTCTTCAGTAAGATCTAGACAAAAGAAAAAGACAGTTCAATAGGAGGTTTCTGGGTTTTCCACACCTTTGGTTAATCTGTTTGAATATTTTCTCACTTTCTCAATGTCTTAGCTTTTTTTTTTTTCTATCTATTTTCTTTTCACTCCCTTCGTCCTCTTCCCAACAAATATTTCTTAAAAATACACATGCGGGGCTGGGGTTATGGCGCAGTGGTAGCGTGCTCGCCTAGCATGCCTGAGACACTGGGTTCGATCCTCAGCACCACATAAAAAAAATAAAATAAAGATATTCTGTCCACTTACAACTAAAAAAATAAATAAATATTATAAAAAAATACACATGCACACTAATGCACATACCCATACTCCTACATATATAGATACAAAATCTCTCACACGCATCCTGTGCATGCATACACATGCTCTTGCACACGTGCACCCATATGTACGTGCCTACTCTCACTCTCTCTCTCTCATACACCCTGGCTCCAGCCCCCCCTGTTTCTCCCTCGCTTATCTCTGTAGCACTTTAACCATCTACGTATGTTGAGGGGTTGTTCGACAAACACTTGTTTAATAAACGAGTCAATGGTAATAATGACGCTAGACTGACAATGTTGTTAGGGAAATAAGGAGAACAATGCTGGCTGAGCTTCAGATTCATGCCCTGCTCCTCTCTCACATGATCCTGATACGGATGAGGAAGCCAAAGCTCAAGGTCACAGCTTGGTCTGCTCCATGCTGCACATGGTAAGGCCAAGGCAGATCTGGTTCTACAGATCCTATTTTGTCCAGGAAAAAAGGACTCTGTGCTCATCAGCTAGTGTTCCTATTGTGGAACCTGAGGCTCAAAGAAGCCACCTGGGTTTTCAGGGGCTTCCAGTTGTGGCTGAACTGGCCTGCTGACCAGACCTGTGGGTCACAGACTTTGCTCTTTTTACTGCATGAAATCTAAGAGGAGACATTAGCTGACACTTAGGTCTATGTGACCTTGCAAATTGCTAATGGTTTTACCACCCGCTGGAAACCAGGGTGAGTTAGACAACCTCCAGGTGCAAGTATGTGGCCATTTTAACTCTCCACCCAACCGCTTCACTTGAAACCAGCCCTTGGGATACACCACATGCAAGGGCACAGCAGGCTCCAGCATGAAGACTGCCCTCCAGAGCGCTCAGCCAACCTGAAGCCCGTTAACCTGCCCGTTAACCTTCCCTTCACTATGAGCTGAAGCTGCTGCAGCAACTTCCTGCTGATGTCCTGCATGTCTGCTTGCAAAAGTTAGCCTAAAATTGTAGGTGTGCCTATACTTTTCCCAAAATATACCTTGATATCTTTAACAGGACTGATCAATTTCAGTATTGACTGATTTTCTATATACCGACCCAAGTATAAGATATGAGCCAGGTTGACCAACCTGCAAAGTCACACAGACCTAGAAAGCCCCCATGAAATGTCAACATTGCATTTGTCTCACTGCTCTTCACTTAGATAAATTCTTACAGGCAAGAAAGTGCAATTAATTGAGAGTAGCGTATGTAGAGTTCATAATTTGTACTCAATTAGAGACTAAATAATAGTTTAAAATCAGCATGCAAGAAGACTAAATAAACATATGCATTCTTTTACTACATTGTCCCTCACAAAAGATTGCATATTTCATGAAAGTTTGCAGAAAATGCATTAGCTAAAAAACACGTTATTCTAATTAATATATGAAATGATTTACAGTTCATACATATAGATTTCAAAAGCCCTGAATTTCACATCACACCAAGAATTGAAGCTTAATGGATATTCCTTATAGATAAGATCTATAGGAAATATACTGAATATTTTAGAGAGATACCTGCTCTGCAGAATAAAACCTAAACAAAAACATAACTGTTGTAATAATAATCTAATAAGCATGGGAAACTTGCATACCATGTACCCCAACAAGATATACAACTTGAGGTTAAAATAGTTGAGGATCTGGGAAGCCTGTTAGCAAAGACAGGCTGAAACATCCTGAAGCTACTTGGCTAAAGAATAGCTTCTGCGTGTCACTTGCTGCCATGCTAAGGAGCTAGCGTTCCCTAGTGTGCATGTTGGGAAATCCCATAGAGTGGCAATATCCTTCCAGTGCCCCTGCTTATAGGCAAGACACAGCTGAATACTGATTTATTCTTTATTTTGGTACTGGAGATTGAACTCAGGGGCACTCGACCACTGAGCCACATCCCCAGCCCTATTTTGTGTTTTATGTAGAGACGGGGTCTCACTGAGTTGCTTAGCGCCTCCCCGTTGCTGAGGCTGGCTTTGAACTCGCGATTCTCCTGTCTCAGCCTCCCTAAGTGCTGGGATTACAGGCTTGGGCCACCACGCCCGGCTCTGAATACTGATCTTTAAAACAGATTTTGAGAGTGAAAAGTCACTAACTCATTTTTTAAAGGAATTTCCAAGAAATGCATTATTTCCCTCA
Source organism: Geosciurus inauris (assembly GCA_004024805.1). Classification (NCBI taxonomy): domain Eukaryota; kingdom Metazoa; phylum Chordata; class Mammalia; order Rodentia; family Sciuridae; genus Geosciurus; species Geosciurus inauris. Next base: position 168,092 of record PVHX01002302.1, read on the forward strand.
TATTCTTCGATAAAACTACAGTAGAAATTTGAAATAACGTTTTTTTGTTTTAGTTTAACCGTTTACCTGCTCCGCCTCTGCAGTGATGGTCTCGGGTTAGCATTACAAATGTGTAATGCTAAATGTGTAGGCGTGTATGCAATAGGACCGCTGGTTGTCAGGTGCAAAAGACAAATACGTTAGAGTGTGAATGAATTCTGATATCTTTAATAGGAATGTTGTTCTAATCCATGAATCTGACTTTAGCTTTTGATTTGAAAACAATGAAGTAGTTCTAAATAGTATCCAATAGGAAACGGTGCAGATTATTTGGTGATTAGCCAAATGATTAATAACTGGTTATAACTAGGTTACTTTTGTGTTATATTTTTATCCCTTTACTATATGGAACAATGGCAAAAACCAAAAAAAAAAAGGAAAAGAAGTCATTGAAAGCAGTGGTTTGGGTCTGTTTTGTAGTCTCAGCATTTCCTGCCCGCGGCACCCCATCCAGCAAAAGCCAAAGGGTCTGGACATGGGGACCTTGACAGCCACTTCATCTCCCTAGACTTAGTTCGCTCATCTGGAAAATGAGGAGCAGGATATGGATTGATTCTAAGGCCCCTTGCAGGTTAGAAACCCCAGGCTTTGATGCTCCCCAGTGCCCACAGGCTCCAGCAGTAGACAACCCATTCTTTCCGTAATTAGAGATAAAAGGCTTAGCAAATACCTGAGAGATTAACACACTGGCGCTAATGAGTTTCCGGCCCATGTAGATGATGACATCAAATTCTTCTTCCTGGATAGAGGAACCATCCTCTAAAGACTGGAGGCTTGGCACTGCCTCCTGGAGGGTGGGGACAAGTGAGGCAGGAAAAGGCAGAAAGAGGAACACCATGTATTAACCCAGCTCTTTGGGCTCTAGAGTGTTTGGTCCCAGCTAAACTACTAACTAAAATAACCATCAATTATTTGGGGATGGGCAAAATGAATCTTCGATTAAAATATTACAATTCTGCCACTGTTATCCCTTAGCAGGTATTTTGGCCATCCTCTGCCCGGCAGCCTGTTTTTATCATCCTATATGTTTATTTATTTATGGTTTTAAGCAAAAGTGTTTGTAGAGCTCCAGTCACCCAGGAGAAAAGGCATTTCATGAGTTAATTGTAGACACATAGACATCTGATTTTACCCAAATTTTCTGCCCTTTGCTGTTATGATGTTGGATAAGAAGACACCACATCATCCCCAAGTAGACACCCTCCCCAATAAGTAAACACTGAAACATGTTTCTTATCAGGATCCTAGGGCTTGAGTCCAAAACTACCTGTATCAACTTTGGAACTAGGGGCACGTTTAGTGTGGCTGACTCTGAAAGTGACCCAAGCCAGAGACTCCATCAGCTCAACAGCATGCACAATGCACACGGCCAGCTGAGCCTGCCTTCGTCAATACTAAACAACCTTCTGCCCTCTGAGTTTCTTGGAGGATCATTTAAACAAATGTAAAGGGGAGATTCTCGCACAAATTTAACCAGCATTACGGTTGTAAAACTGCTTCATTCAGTGAGAAGATTCTCTACTATGAATCTCAACATCCACGTTGCACCTTATAAGTGATACTTTCAATTCTCACTTGCTCATCATCTTCTCTTGCTCTCCAGTGACAGAAGGTACTCACTGTGGAAAGCCAGTAGTTTGGCTCTGGAGTGTTTGATGGGATTCAGAATCATTCACTAAGGACATTGTCTACTGAGCACTCGCTCTACAGTGCTGTTCTCTGCATCAAAGATGTGGCAGGGAGGGGTGTGGATATGCTTTCCTTTGAAACTAAAATTTGTGAATCAAAAAGTCAAACACACACACACACACACACACACCACACATATATATAATATGTACACATATAATGTATTACATGTATATATAGAAAGAGATAATTTTAAGAACAAAAATGTACACAAAACCAGGAATTTTAGTGGAAGCAGCTCACCTATTTTCAGAGAACAGAAGAGGCGAGAGCAGAGCTGATGTTTGAACAGAACAAAGAGGATGACCATGGGTGGGATGTGGTAAGGGGAATGCGGGATGAGTCAGGAGAAGCCCTTAGGCCAGCTTAACACAGTGCACTGGATGAGAGCCACACAGGACCTTCCATATTTCTAGTAGACACGTAAAAAGGGCGAGAAGAAATAGGTGACATTAGTTTGTTGTACTGTAAATTTTATTTAGCCCAATAGATTTAAGTATTATCTGTTCAGCACTAGTCAACATAAAACATTATAAATGAGGTGGTCCACTTGTTCTTTTCTCTTGAGTCTGGAAGTCGGTTGTGAGTTTATCATGGCACATCTTAGCTCGTGGCTAATGGCTGCCATATTGGACGGGGCAAAGCCAAACAAAGAGCAAACTGAGAGCAAAACCTCTGAGGCATAGACATGCAGCAAATTCCAGGGAAAAAAGACCATCTGTTTTCAGGGGCTGTCGTGACAAAGCACAAAGAACTAGGCAGTCTCAGCCACAGACATTTATTTTCTCAATTACCACAATCCTGGAGGCTGGAAGTGCAAGATCAAGGTGCCAATGGGGTGGACTTCCTCCGAGGTCTCTCTCTTGGTTTGGAGATGGCCACCTTCTCCCTGCCTTCACTCTGTGTGTCTGTGTCCTAATTTCCTCTTCTTCTCAAGGTACCAGTCAGATTGTATCAGGGCCACCCTAATGACCACATTATAACTTCGTCACTTCTTAAAAGATCCCGTCTTCCAATCTGGTCACATTTTGAGGGACTGAAGCATAGAACGCAGTATTGAAATTTGAGGAGACATGGTTCAGCCCACAGCAGGTAGAACATCTGGGGCACCTGCCCCAGAATAAAAGGAGGCATGAATGGGAGTGGAGAAGTAGGCAGCGGGCAAGACTGGCCGGCTTCCATGAGAGCAGTCGGCAGACACGGTTAGCTCCTCGCTTGGGTAAGATCCTGCGGCTCACCTGGAGAAAGGCTCATCAGGTGCATGGAGAGGAAGGCTCAAGGAGACACCTGTTGAGAAGGGGTGAAAGTGTGTGGCAGGATGGGGAAGACATGGTAAGGTCCAGTTGGATTGTGGAGGACATTCAAGGCCCTGTCCACAGGCCTTGGAGATGCTTTGGACATGGGATATGAGCAGCAGGGGTGTGGTCTACAAGAGGAAGAAGAAAGAAGAACAATGAAGAATAAGCCTTTGTCTTGTTGTCTGGGTCTCCCTCTCCTCTACTTTGTTTTTTCCAGTTGCTTTTTACTAGCCCTGAACAACTCCTAGTGGAAGGACCAGGCATCAAATGTCCACCTGGGACATTGATATACATAATTGAATACAAGTGTTTGGAACTCTGCCGCTTTTCTCTAAGGACCCCACAAATCCCTCACTGCCTGACCCACCGCAGGACTCTTCCTACGTCTTCACACCAAAGCTTTGGATCAGCAACAAGGCACCAGCACATGACAGATTGTGTCTGATATCTTGAAAAAGATATGTCATAAGGTGCTAACATCCCAAACAGCTTGTTCACATTTAATTAAGTATCCAAGCTAGGCTTTCTGTTTCTGTTTCTTGTGCAGGAAACTATCATTAGTTAAACTTCAGCCATGCACGGGCTTCTACAAGCTGGGAAACATAAGCTAACACAGCCCTGTGGCATTAACTACAAGTTCACAGTGGAAATTAATCTCTTTTCATTTGGCTCTTCATCCTGATCGTTGTCTAAGAATAGCTGATATTTTACTGTGCAATGTTTTGCTTTCTTTCTACCCCACCAACTCTTTGATATCAGGAAGTCTTAGGTAAACAGGCTCTGCAAAGGAAGTCTGTTTCTTTATAAAAATCATTGCTCCTGGGCTGGGGTTGTGGCTCAGTGGTATAGCACTTGCCTTGCATGCATGAGGCACTGGGTTCCATCCTCAGAACCACATAAAAATAAATAAATAAAATAAAGATATTGTGTCCATCTACAATTTAAAAAAATTTTTTAAAAATCATTGCTCCTTTAACAATGGAATCTCTAATTGCATTATTCCCATTATTTCAAAATTACCTGAGAGATGTAGGAAAAGAGATACCTACTTAACTGCTGAAGCTAATGTTAATCGGTGGGTAATTTAACTCTATCCAAATCCTAAATCCACATAGTGCTGAACCCAACAATCCCATATTAACATATAGTACATGTATTTACATGGATATGAATATATGTGACAAATAAGCTTTTGAACAAGGATATTTATTGCAACACTTCTTGAGAGCCAATATCTTCTGCAGACAATATAATGCCTGTCAAGAGGAGACTAATAAACGAGTTTTTCTATGTCCTTCCTATGAAATACTTTGTGTCCCTAAAGGGAACAGGGCAGTTCAGCATGTGCAGGATGGAATGCCTTCCGAGATGCCTTGCTGGGTGTATTATTAGTGGTGCCTCTTCACCTCAGATGTCA
>PVHX01002303.1:0-25734 GCA_004024805.1 Geosciurus inauris
AACCCTGGGCCACATGGAATGATGACCGGCCCCAGTTGGTTTCCCGTCCCAGGGGAAAACCACCACCTTGAACCACCACCTTGACCTGGATCCCATCCAGCAGTCAGAGGTCATGGAGGAGTCTCTTGCATGTGGCCCACCCAGGCAGAAAGTGATCCTTCCCGGGAACCATCTCTGCAGGCGGGAGTTTGCACAACCACTGTAGTGAGCTGCTGGGGTGCGAAGCTCCTTCGGCCTCCAGGAAAGACACTTCTTTGCTTTTCCCCAGGCCTGCACAGTGACTGCCCCTCCACACAAGAGGTTGACAATTTAAGACAAAAACATTGTTTTCACCTATTCCATTTGAAAATCAGAGTCCAGCCTGGTTGGCCAAATAAATCCTTGTGGGATGACACCTGCTGGCTCAGGCCACCCTTCACTTCTATCCCTAGTGGAAGATGAAAGGGCTTTTCTAGGGTTCCCAGCCACCTCAAATTACTCTTAATTCTCATTTTATTAGAAAGCTGGTTAAGTGAAGCCACAGTAGTGGGAGCAGTCCTAAAACACTTCCTTCTGGGATGGGTATTGAGGGCATTTCTAACTGAGTGCCTGATGGCCTTGGGGGATGCTGGGCTAACGTTCTTCCTATAGAGGAGACCTGTCCTTATTGACAATTAGAAGTAGCTCAGGGGTACTGTCATCCCACCCCAGTGATGACTCCTCACGCAACCGCTCAAATGGACCTTCTTGCAATGCACTGTGTAGCTCTAGGGCAGCCTTGGAGAGGTCTACAAAGAGCCTCAGCTAGTCCAAGCAGGGTTTGTACGTGGCAGACACAACTACTGGGGGACCCTCCTGCAGGTGGGAGGTAAGGAATGAACTAGTCCTGAGAGTATCATTGTTCTTTGGCCATTGGCTGGCAGAAGGAGGGTCATACCACCTGGGACCTACCTGCCTCACTGAGTCTGTGCCTTGCAATGGACTCTATTCAGAAAGCAGGCCTCATCTCTTCCAGGATCCTCCCAAGGAGAGCTTGACCTAGGCCCAGGTCCTGGACATCTCTGAAGTCCTCGGGTATCCAGGACTTCAGATGTATTTGACAGTGTCAGGACTGAGGGAGGGGGTGAGGGGGATGCCACCATGTCTGCAATCAACATGGTTGATTGACAGGTTGGTTTCTGGTGGCAAGACTCATCCTGAACAGGAGACTTTCCCAGAGGCCTCCCTCCGTGTACTGTTGTTCTCTGCAACTCCTGTGACTTCCATCCCTGTCCACTGTTGTCAGACCAAAGCTCCCAAATGCTTAAGCACAAAAGTGTGGAGTCTAGGCCACGGTATGTTACTGTGGTTATGCCACGTGGTACGCAGATTAGGGCACCCCTAGTTCTGGGTCCTGTTAGCAATTTGGCCCAGTGTAAACTGGGAATTCAATCTTGCTCTTGGTAGAATTCCCTTTCATCCTTCTGCTTTGGAATCTGCTCTGCTGGGCTGGGTTTCTGCCTTCCCCTCTCTGGCGCAGTCACTGTGCCTGGAGAAGTAAGGGCTGTGGTTCAGGTCACAGTCTGGCTGGCTGGGGGATTGTCCTCCCAAAGTCCGTTCACTGACTCTCCTCTGAATCCCTCTCATCTTTCCATCTTGCCTTCTCCCCAGTGCTCGGTCCAGCCCCTTTGGAAGATCCTTTCTCCTTCCTGGGGAACCGAGTGGAGAACAGAGCCTCCTGGGTAGGCACCAGTGTGTTAGGCAGCCTCGCTCCACCCATAGGGTTTGCCCAAGGATTGCTAGATATTTTCTAGTAATTAGCCTCTTCGCATTTCACTGTGTATTTTTTGCACTTCTCCATCAATCTGGGGCAAAAGTCCCCTCACTTGAATTAATTGGGAAGTTCTAAGTGAGACTCATCCAAAAGTCTAAAAAAAAATCTGAACTATAAAATTTTGCTTAAACAAAGAAATGTAGCATAATCTCTTTGAAGTGAGACCTTTCCTCATTATGGCCTGTGAGGTCCTCTGTGGTCTGGCCCTGGCTACCTTTCTGACCTCTTCTCCGGCCACCCTTCTCTGCCCACTCTGCTCCAGCCACAGTGGCCTCCTTGCTGGGTTCTGCATGCCCCTGCTGACGCTCACCTCCGGGCCTTTGGGGTGGCTGTTACTCTGTCCGGGATACTCTTCAGGCAAACTCTCATTCTTTCAGGTCCTCGCTCAATGTCAGCTAATTAAAGAGACCTTTCCTGTCAGGGGCGCCCTCCTCATGCCCTACTTCAGGACTTCCCCTTCCTAACACTTTTCCAAAGCACTCACGACCATGGGTGCACACGTGTTTGTATGCAGTCGTGCATTGCTTAGTGACAGGGTGACCTTCCGAGAACTGTGCTACTGGGCGATGTGGTCATGGTGTGGACATTGTAGAGCACTTCCACAAACCTAGATGGTCCAGGTCAACCCTCCACGTGGTCAAGAGACCCACGAGCTGCGCGCGGCTGCTGCTGGTAGCCTGGGTGCTGCTTTACAGCTGACTGTTTCTGAAGGAGAGCTCTCCAAACGGATGAAGAAAAAGTAGAGCAAACACATCAACCAATAACATGGGCGTCACTGTCACGATCAGGTGTCCAGTACTGTACATAGCTGCTGTGCTATACCTTGGTGGTGCAGCGGGTCTGTTCTCAGGGGTATCCATGGGTTGCTCTGTCGCATTATGTCAGCTGTGATGTCACCAGGACATAGGACTTTTTCAGCTCCATTACAATCATGTAGGACCCGTTGTTGACTGAAACATTGTTATGCTGCACTTGACTGTGTATGTATTTGTTTCTGATCTGCCTCCTCCCACTAGAAAGCAAACTCCAAGAGAGCAAAAGAGTCTTTTTTTTCTTTCTTCTTTTTTTCTCTTTTTTCCCAGCGCTATCCTTAGTCCCGAGGGTTGTGCTTGGGGATTTCAATAAATGATTTTTGATTGACTGAAAGAAAGTAGGAATGAGAGTCCGTGGGTTCCAGGAGAGTGTTCAGGGAAAATGGGGGTGAGGGGAGGCACAGAGGGATTCTGAATTAGCACAACAAAGCAGAAACGCAGGGAGTGTGGGCTCAGATGCCTTTTCCTTACTGTTGAAGCAAGTTCAGAACCTACTCCTCACCCCAGGCCCCATAGGTTACTAAGAGCGGGGCTGAGAGAGAACCCTGGGCTCTGTTCCCTAGTCCCACGCACCTTCTGCCCTCCTTGACAATGGCGTCTCCTCTTAGGTAGAGGCACGAAGCCCCTGCACCCTCACGTTGAATCATTAGTTGGCTTAGCAAGCTCTTCTAGAGGATTGAACAAAGGGTAACTTCCCCTGCAGCCAGCGGAGCCCCAATGCTTCAGACCCAGCCTCCAGGATGGGAGAAGTCCTGTGCTGTGCAGCCTTGGGCTGTGTGAGCAGCTCCTCTGAGTCCCTCAGCGACAACCCACCTTTCAACTAAGCTCTCAGCTCACATGGCCGTTCTGTCCCTCTGAACAGCTGCTAGTCTTGATTTACCCAGGCTCACCCCCCACCCAACTAAAAAAACCATGACGTCTCAGCTCCAAAACACCATCAAGGAAAGGTCTACCAGCCTCTTTCTGGATTTGCACTGGGAGTGTGCACTGTCCGAGGCTGCAGCCACTTGTCCCAGTACATACACTGGGAGGTAAGACGGGGAAAATCTACCCAGCACTGTGCCTGGGCCTGAAAGGGTTAAGCGGCACCTTGGGAGAGTGGGGAGCAGGGAGCAGGTGGGTTTTATTTACTAAGATGAACCTAATGATCATGGAAGGGGAACATCAAGTCTTGCTTGTTCAGGTATGTGATTGAGAAAGGCCATCAGCTGAGGGACGAGGAACTTGTTGAAAATCACCAGGCCATTAGAACCGAGATCAACAGCTGCCTCTCGAAATGGGAAGGAAATAGATACAATCTCCGGAGGACGATCAAATGGAAAGATTCCAATACGTCAGGCAAACAAACATAACTTCATGAGAAGTCTACTCGGGTGAGCAGCCTCATCATGGTAATGACTTTTCTCCAGTCATTGCTGGAGGGGAGCAGGGGGCATCGGTTGGGGGCCAAGGGTCAGCGGTGAGAGGAAAGGGCACTTGCTGCAGGACGCTCCGGGCTCCTTGGCTTCTTATAAAGACAAAGGAGAAGAGAGGAAACAGGGACAGCCAGCAAGCCCTGGCTCTCAAGTTTTTTCCATTTACTAGCAGTCATAAGACCAAAAATTCTTAGTATATGTGTGACACTGTGCTGTCCCCCTGGGGATAGGGAGTCTAAAAGACCTTGCAAATGGCACTGCCTCCTTGAGCACAATGCCAGCTCAGTTGGGTGAAGGGCACCAATGGGATGTCTCTCCTTCCTGTGCTCCCATTTTGCAGCTTGAAGGGGAGAGTGATAGGGTGGCACTGGGGTGCCTGTGGGTGTGTATTTGCACATAGATAGAAGTTTCTCACTGGCACAGCATAGATGGTGGGTGGAATTGTTTATTCCTTTGCAATTCTTTGACTCAAACCTTGAGTTTCTTTGGGGGAAGCAGATTGACTATCAGATCAGAGAAAAGGAGACTGGATAATGACCAGACCCCAGAGATCAGACCCCCTTGGCCTGGCCCTGCTTTGATCCAGTTGTTTGTAGTTCAAGGTGACCAGGGAGGCCTGGCAGAAGGTTGAGGGAAGACCACCCTGCAGGGGGTGCTGCTACCTGTCTGCCTGCTTTCCTGTCTCAGATTCCAGCTGAGAGCCTGCCAGTCCAGGGCCACCTCCCTCAATGGATCCATGATGGCATTCTTTCTGTGAGAATTTTCAACCAGTGGAGAATTTCACTAAATCTTTCATTGGGACTTTAAATAATGTCCTTAAGGACTTGCTCGTGAACTCAGAGAGGACTCAGAGGGAGAGTGAAGGGAAAGATCCTCAGAGGTGGTGGGATTTGGGGGGTCTTTTCACTGGTGTCCTTGAATATGGTGGGCATTGCCCTATATTAAAACATGGATGGGATTTTGAACACTACTTCCCTTCAGTAGGGATCCAGGATTTACCTACCCTCTGTGGAATTCTTTTTGTGACTGTCAGAGCTATGTCCTTGAGGCTGGGTGCAGACAAAGGGCAGAGGGATCCTCACAATCTCCTTCCCACTGAGAAGTAGCCATTGGTGGGGGTCTCAGGAACTGCGGCTCCTCCAGGCAAGTCCTTCTGCTAGACCCTGGGGGACAAGGCATGAGGGAGAAGGTATCTGCCTAGGAGTAAGGAAAGCAGGGCTGTGGTCCCTGTCCTGGTCTAGGTCACTTGCCTCTGTCTGCCTCAGGTTCTTTGTCAAATAAGTGAGTTGGGCCAGGTGGTCAGGTAAATAACTCCAGATAGCCTATAATGAGGGGTGGGTAAGAGTGGTGGGTGGCTAATTCATGAAGATGAGTCATGTCAATGTGCACCAGCTCAATTTTAAGCTGCTTTCATAAGCTCTAGCTTTAAGATCTCAATTTGTAACTGGTAAAGGGGGTTGAGTGACATTCACTCTTAAGAGTAGGGAATATTGAATGAGCAGGGCCTGGTACATAGTAGGCTCTTAAAAAAATAGGTTCCCTTCTGATTTCCTTTTTCTTATTTATTTCCTCACTGCTCACTTCAACTTTCTTCTGGTTCAGTTGCTGAAGCAAGCTTGACCATTGGAAAGTCCAGTCAGGGGACGGCATGGCTTCCATTCCAGCTTGGCTCTGTTGGGGGTTGCTATAAGTCACAGCCACTTCACGAGGTTTGCATTGTCTTGGAAACTCATTCTGCAAGACACTGTCCTTTAAGACATTGTCCCTTAAATATGGATAAATATAATGACAGACCCTTGAATAGGAGGAAAAGTCATCCTTGATGTTGGAACACTGGAACACGAGTAATGGTTCCATTTTGTGCTCTGGAGCTATAGTCTCTGAAATCCTGGCATACCTCTCTTTTTACACATCCTTCCAGGAAGCCTGTGACCCATACTGTCTGGGAAAGAGTCCTACTTCCTTGCTCCAGATGACCTGTGCTCACCTCCATCTGAACACTCTCAGGCCGATTGGTCCATTCCCTTCCTGTTGATACAGTGTGCACACATGCACACACACAGTCGCACACACACAACTTTAAGTACCTTGCGTCTGGGTGTGGGTCTTGAATCCCACTACATCTAGTGAGGAGCAGCTGGTCTCTAGCACTTAAGACAGACCCCGAAGCCATGACTGAATGAACGAATAGTTAAAGAGAGCATTTAGTCGAGGCTTTGTGTACAGTTCTGCCTTCCTTTTTACTCTGTGGGCTCTGCATGCACACCTTTAATATAAACACAACTTTAAAGCTTTTTGGAATCATGTGGGGGTGGGAGTGTAAGTATATGAAGAAATAAATAGCTACCTATCTCTTCCACAAAACCTTCTTTGAAAACACCAGCTGCTGAGTCCTGGTGCTCAAGAATGTAGACTTTGGAGTAAACAGGGCATGTATCTTTGTCCTGGTCTGTCATTTAACAACTGTGGAAACCTGAGAAAATCCTTCATCTCTCAACCTTCAGGGGTCCTTCTGGTAAAATGGCCGTAATGATATTTCCCTCAGACAGAAGAAGATTGCACAAAAGCCTGTAAGTTAAAATGGGGATCAGAGTGCTTGGCCCTTGGTTAAGTGCTCAGCAAGTCTTTATGATGGTGACAGAAAGTCTCTGGGGCCAGTGGTGTGATGTGCCCTGGGAGTGGTGGCAGTCTAATGTTAAATGTGCATTCCCTGAGGTCAGGTGCCCCTCTTAGGCAACCTTGATCATCTGGCTTGGCGCTGGCCACGTTGGTTTTCAAATCCTGGAATAAACTTCTGGACATCCCTAGAGGGACCAGGCCTGCAGATTGACTCACAGAGATGTGGAAGGGGCTATAGAGGCCAGATGGTCTTGCTCCTCACTGTATAGGAGAAACTGGGGTCTAGTTGGTGCCGTGGTGCCTGGAACATGGGCCCCTGGCCTTGGAGAAAAATGCCCTCCCTGCCTGTGTTGCTGCTTCTGGCCATCAGCAGGGCCTGGCATAGCAGGTGGCTTCTGATATTGCCTGGAAGCAGTAACAGAGATGGCAGTGGCCCAGCCCAGCCAGTGCCACGCTGAAGTGCTGACCTGTGGGGCAGGTGTGATGTTCTCTGCTATCAAACTGTGATCTCATCTCTTCTCTTCCTCATAGGATCATGTGAAGCAGATTGGGCAGCTGTTTTGATCTGGATTCTATGTAAGCAGGTTGAGGCCAGAGAGGTTAAGTGGTGGGAGGGAGTGACAGCTGGCACCAGCACTGTGGCCTGGGGCCCCGGTCAGTGCGCTCTGCCTTGTACCTGGTGGCAATGCTGCCAGAGCCCATGTGGGGCAGTGGGCACCATCTCCGCCTGAACCCCAGCCCTGTGGAAGCTGAGGGGACATGTTTTTTTGATGAAGCCACCTTTGCCCTTGGCTGGCATGGGTATTGAGGAAGACGGGAGCCAACTTTGAAGGCCTTGATTTGTCTCCAGGACTGGGGTCAAAGTCAAATGCTCCACCAGGCAGCCCTGCAAAGATGATAGCAGTGACATAGTGGCCAGGGAGGGGACACGCGCAGAGAGGAGAAGTGAGGTTTACCTCTGCAGCTGTCATGTACTCCCTCACGCCTTCCTCTGGAGTGGACACTGGACACACACGTGGGTGGCATTAGCAACTTTCCAAACGTGAATCTCAATATAAAACCAAATCCACATTCAAAGGATTTAAAGCGTTGCGTATTTGTTCAGCAGCCCTTACGGAAGCCCTTGCCGATTTACAGAGTAGGCAGTAACTCTCTCCACAGTGCTCAGAGCTGGCTGCTTGCCCTTCACTAGGAGGAATCCATCTCTCCCTGCCCTGCAGAGCCAGTCTCAGGACCCTGGGCCCACAGAACAAAGGAGGACTTGGAGACGCTCCTGCGTCAAGGATGCAGCAGACATGTGTTGGCAGTGGTCGAAGTGACCTGACTCCACCCAGTCCTCCTTGCTGATGGCCTAACGCCCTTCCAAGCCTGTGGTCCTCTGAAAATCCCTCCTGGTCAGGAGTCTGAGATGCAGGGAAACGTATTTATTCACTCGGAACTTTTTATTCAGTTGAGCATAGTGGTGCACACCTGTAATCCCAGCTACTCGGGAGGCTGAGGTCAGTGGAGTGCAAGTTTGAGGTCAGTCTGGGCAATTTAGTGAGGTCTTGTCTCAAAATAAAAAAGCCTGGGGTGTAGCTCAGTGATACAGCACCCCTGGATTCAACCCCTAGTACTGAATACAAAATAAACCTCTTACCCAGAGCCTACTATGTACTGAACCCTTGCCCTGGGGATCCCAGGATAAAACACCCTTTAAAGTCCTCAACACAGCCAAGCCAAGGGCCTGGGCTTTCCTCCCTGGTGTGTGGAAGACACACCCATAATCCCTTGCACTCCAGTCTTCTCCCACACCTTCCCAGGGAGCGAAGAAACACATGGCAGCCCCTCCAGGAAGGTCCCCAAGCCCTGGCCTGTCCCCCTTTCTCTTGAGTTAGCAGGCTGTTCTCAGAAGATTTTATATTTAGTCTGGTCTAGGGAGGCAAATCCTCTCCCGGTGCTTGGGTTAATGTAAGCAGCTCTCCTGCCGTCTCCTTCTAGAGAATAGCTCAGGCCTGAGGGGGTGTTCTTCCACTTCTGCTGGGGAGCATTTGTGCTAATTATTTGCCGCCTCAGTTACATAACCAGAACTTTGTCAGCGCCTTTCCAGTGGGACCTTATGTGAAGTTGGGATTTGCTGTTCAGCAAGCGTTTCTGATGAATGTTCCCGCAAGTCCGTGGTGCTGGGATGGTGCTTCTACCCCACAGGGCTCTGCTATGGCGGGGTGCTTCCCAGACTGCAGAACCTCTGTGATGTGCTCAGACACAGTGATGGAGGCAGTTACTTGGAAGGGCAAAGCATCCGGGAAACTCTGAGTCATCTGAAGAGGCAGGCTTTGTCCGTCTGGCTCTGGCTACAACCGGAGGTGGGGTTATTTATTGGAAGGGGCAGAGTGCACTAGAAAGAGCTCCCTTTATAGGAAATGTCTCTGTTACCCGAGCCCAGCCTGGGACACCTTTGTTTCTAGCTCAAGCTAGAAACCCCATTAACTGAAATCTCTTTAGTGGCAGTGATAGTAGCAACCATTGAGTGCTTTTTAGCCACCATACACTGGGCCAGGCCTTGAACATGCATTATATTGTTTAATCCTATTAACAATCCATTCAGGGCGTATTATCCTTCTCTCCATTCTACAGGCATGGAAACTGAGGCTGAGGGATGATGAATACCTTGTCCAAGTTCACTTAGTTTGGTGAGCATGAGTGGGAGTGGCAGAGGTGGGGATTTGCATGTAGGGATCCCTGCTTATTGATCTGATTGCTCTATCATTTCTATAAACACAACTGGATGTTTTGGACATGTTCAGCTCTGGAATACAAATGAAATCCTTTCCCTGGAGAAGCTGAGAGTGTAATGGAGGAGACCTTTGATGCAGAAACAATGTGGGTGTAGAGTAAGGATTGCATATAGAACACACCACTCCAAGGAGGCTGTGCGTTAGGGTTCCCCAGAGAAATAAGCAGTAGGATGCATGTAAAATGAAATTTTTGTAAGATATTAGCTCATGTGATTATTGAGGCTGTCTGAGGTGTTCCATGATCACCAGGGGACCCAGAGAAGCCAGTGATATAAATCCTAGTCCAAGGCCACAGGCCTGAGAACCAGGAGCACTGATGGCATAAATCTCAGTCCCAGGGCAGGAGACTGATGTTTCATCTCCAGCGGTCAGGCAGAGAGAGGGCCCTCAATTCCCACTGCCTTTGTATTCTCTTGGGTCCTCTCCGGGGCTGGATGATGTCCACCTATTGGAGACAGAGACCTTCCTTACTCAGTCTACTGATGCTGATTCTAAGCACTTCTGGAAACAACTTCATAGACACAGAAATAGTGTTTAGCCAGATGTCTGGGCACACTATAGCCCAGTCAAGTTGAGACATAAAAGGGACCATCACAGTGGCTGAGTGTGGGAAAGAAAGGGTCAGGTGGCTTCCTGGTGGTGGTGAGGCACTGGAGCTGAGCCAGAGAGACCTGGAGGAGGAAGGGCATCCTCAGGGAGAAGACAGCATTGCAAACACTCAGAGATGAGAGCCATTGCTGCCTCTGGGCTCCCTGAGCAGTCTGGTGCAGCTGGAATATGATGGACCCTAAAGCCAGTGAGGGACTCATGTGTCTGGAAGTAAGGCTCTGGTGGACAGGGTCAGGGCCTGAGTGCAAAGACAAGGGGACATTCATTTCATGGCCCTCAACTTCACACCGAGGCTTACCTCTGCTGTCCACAAAATACTTCTCTTTCCAGCCTTTGGAACTGAAAGCCCAGTTTGCTATCAAGCTCCCTTGATATCTGTGTCATATGATCCCTCCTTTCCCATGCTATAGTCTGAATATAATTTTTCCTCCCAAATTCATATGTTGAACTTAATCCCCAAGGCCACCCACGTATGAAGAGGGAAGTGATTAGAACACAATAGCTCCATCCTTACAAATGGGATTAGTGCCCTGATAAAAGAGGCTCCAGAGGGCTGTGTGTGTCTCTTGCCATGTGAAGACATATAGAATATGCTGTCTGTGAGGAGCAGACCCTCAGTGGATCCTCATGTGCTGGCATCTTAACCTTGGACTTGTTAGGCTCCAGAGTGGAACACTTGTGTTGCTTAGGAATTAGTCATGCTAAGATACTTTGTTATGAGGGGCTGGGATTGTAGCTCAGCGGTAGAGCGCTTGCCTCGCATGCGTGAGTCCCTGGGTTCGATCCTCAGCACCACATACAAAGCAATAAAATAAAGACATTGTGTCCATCAACAACTAAAAAATATTTAAAAAAAAAAAAAAAAAGATACTTTGTTATGAGACAGAGACACCCTGCATTATGCCCTCACAAGCTGCTGAACCCAGCTCTGTGCTCTGGGGGAGTCTGAGAAGCTCTATCTCCTTGCAAACTCTCCTTCCTAGTCTTGGCACATAGAAGTGCTCGTTAAGTTTCCTTGTATCTTTTTTTCTATTTGCCTTTGCTTTGCCCACTGCTTTAGTGACACTGAGCAATCCTAATCTTAACCTGGATGTCAGGAGATTATGGAATTAGATCATGTGTTCAATGTGTCTTGTTAAATGTCCCCAATGTCCCTATGTCCTCTCATAAAAATCTCAAATAATAGGAGGAAAGTAGGAACAGCCAGGGTGAACTTTGGTCACAGATGCTATTATATCAGTGATGACTGGGTAACGTGTGAATTCAGATTTAATATTCACATCACTCTTCCCCATTATACACTTGTCCCCAACTCAGGACACTGCAGCTGGAACTGATTCTCTTTCTACTCCTCCCCCACATGTTGTTGGATAGAAATATTCAATATCATAAAGAGGTCTATGCCTCCTGGGGTTAATTTACACATTTAATACAATTCTGATAATACACCAAGAGGTACCCCCCACTGGAACTAAGAGAAGTATTTTAAAGTTTTTTCCATATTTTTTATTAGTGCATTAGTGTTGTACATAATGGTGGGATTTGTTCTTACATATTTGTACATGAACACAAGAGAACAATATAATTTGGTCAGTAATTTTAAAGTTTATATTGAAAAATGAGCAAGCAAGAAATCTTAAAAAAAAAAAAAGCTTAAAAAAGAAAAGGGCAATGAGGAGCATCTAGCTCTATCACATAATCTGAAAACACTGTGTGGTCTTACTTGTTAAGGGAGTGTGGCATTGGCGTAGACAGACCAATGGGGAAGATTAGCAGAGCCAAGATAGGCCCAGGATATATGTAAAAAGTTAGTAAAAGATATAGACGGCAACTCAAATCAGTGTGGTGAACATGAGTTTTTAATCAAAGGTATTGGAAAAATAGCCATTTTTGGAAAAATATAAACCTGACTCCATACTTCATACCACGCATTGAGAAAATCTCCAAATGGAGCAAAGATTTAACTGTTAAAAACAAGTGTGAAAGTTCTAAAGGAAGCATGACAATCACCTTCGATGGCTTTTTAAACTATGATTCAAAGTCTACATGCCATGAAAGAAAAGATGGATGAATTTGACTGTGTAAAAATTAAAAAGATTTTTTTGCACGTCCAAAATGCCATATGCAGAGTCAAAAGGAAGATGAGAAGCCAAGGGAAAAGTATTTGCAATTCATATCGCAAAGAGCTAATCCTTCCAATATGAAAAGACTTCAAAATGAAGAAGATCCATAACCCAATAGCAAAATGGGCAAAGGACAGGAACATTGAATTCACAAAAAAGAAATGCAAATGGTTCTTTACCATGTGAATAGATGTGCAACCCATTCATAATGGGAGAAATGCAAATAAGAACCACACAGAAATCAAATCAAAACCATATCCTACCTCTCCCATTAGGCAAAAGTCCAAAATCTTGACAAAATTCAGTGCTGGCAAAGTTGTGGGGAAGCACATGGTCTCCATCATCATTGGCAGAGTGGAAAATGGAAGAACTCTATGGAAGGAAGGCTGGCAATGTCTACCAACATCATGAATGTATCTATTCTTCTACTCAGAATCTCACTGCTGGGAAGCTCTGCTACAGAAACACCTATACTAATAGAAGCCAGATGGGTACAGAATCATTCCTTGGAGCAAAGTTTGTAATAGGAGACAGTGCCTGTCAACAGGGGACTGGATGAATGAATGCATTCTGGAACTCTAACTAGTGAAAAATTGTATCTCCATGTCTGGATATGTAGGGACCTCTGTGTTATTTTGCTAAAGAAGCAAAGTAAATTGCATCATATCTTTTACAAAAGAAAGGGAAGAAATTTAGGAATGTGTACAAACATTTGTAGGTGTATTTGCATAAAGAAACATTGGAAAGATAAACAAAAGATGGACAAAGGGTTATCTGTGGTGGAGGGATCTAGAAACATTGGCTCTTTTCTTCTTAGGGGTACTGCAGGGAGCCACCCAAATAATGAGAGAGGTGCAGAGGTTGGGGAAATGGCACTGGTCTTGGTCTTTGGGCAATAGTCTAGTCTCTAAGAGGTTATCTATAAACCAGGAAGGTCTTTGTGGGGGAACTGGCCCCAAGCACTGGCCCCTTAAATTGCTAGGGGCTGAGCATTCTGTCAGGAGGATCCAGGAGGAGCCCTGGCTAAGAGATTTCCAACTAGGCTTACTGTTGATCCACAGCCAAAGGGGTGAGGGCAAGGAAGAGCCATGCCTGACCCAGGGCCAGCCATCTGCTCAGGGTGGTGCAGGCCCTCTGAAGCTTGGCCCTTTTCTCTGCCCCTCTCCTGCCTCAATTTTCCAGATTATTTTTATTTTTACTTTTGTTTTGCTATTAGGGGAAAAATGTCTCTTTCCTTCCTGCTTCTCCCTGAAGGTCCCTGAGGATTAATGAAAGCCTGTCTTGGAAAAACTTGGGAGTTTGTATAGACTGTTAATAACTGGGAACTGGGAGGCAGATCCATTTTGCCAAGCCCTAGTCTGCGGTAGGTATATGGTGGGTGGTGTTGGCAAGAGCAGCTCCATATTTTCCCTCCATTCTCCTTGGCCGGGAGCTGCCTGTGACCCCCATACCCTGCTTGGCTGCTGGTCCTGTGGCCCCAGAGTCTTGCTGGGGAGAAGGAGCCATGAGATCTGGGCAGCCTCTCCTTTGAGGGCCTCAGTTTCCTCCCTAGTACAATGAGAGCTGCTTTAGGTCATCTCTGGAGGGGCTTCTGGATGGACTTGCATTCTTGCCTGGTCCTCACTGCCTTGGACTTCTCTCCAGCAAACCCTCGGGGTGAGGCTGCATCTCTCAGCTCTGTCGAGAGGACAGAGCAACTCTTGCAGGGCTTCTTCCCATGGCTGCGCCAGACAGTTTAATCTGCCTTGCCAAGAACAGAATGCAGGGTGTGGGGCCACACAGGAAGCCCCCGCAGGCAAAGCTAGCTGTCCCAGGCCCAAGGCAGAATGCGGCAAGCAGGAGACCTGCCCCCCGCCCCACTGTGAGGTTTTGCTCCCTCTGCACCCAAGGGGGACAAACAATGCATCCAACCCTCAAGCCCATCTGGAAGCAGACGTTTTATCCCCTCTATTATTTCTGTAGGTTTGCAGAAGTTCAGGCCCCCTTCCTGCCACTCTGCCCTCTCTTGGCTCTTCTCCCAGGTTCCTGAGCCAAAGCAATCAGGAGAGTGGAGGGCCGAGATCCAGGCTGATATGGTGGGTGTTCGGACCTCCAGAGACCCCAGGGATACGCAGGGCTGTGTTCAACCTCCACTGCTGCTTTTCCTTCCTTCTGCAGTGTGAACTCTGGGGAGCTTGGCAGGCGCTGGCTTGGGAGAGGGGCTTCCAAAGAGACTAAAACTGTTGTGAAGGTTCTCATGCTTCTGAGTCCTTCAGAGGACTCTGAGGAAGTCCAGTGGGCCAGCACATGTTGAGGTATTTGTAGGACACTGCTGGGTGTCCAATAATGTGCTTGAAACCTCCCTATTTCCTTTCTGTATCCCTCTCCCGACCTCCTAGTTCTTTTTTCTCTCTTCGATTCCCATGACTATCCCTCATGTTCACTGCATAAGACCCTTGTTTCCTGAGGTCCCCACCACACAGTCCTACTCCCAAAGACAGATGACCTTTCATTTAGTTGAGTGACTATTATGTGCCAGGAAACAGTGGAGCAGGGGCAGCTGGCTCAGCCTCAGAGGAACTGTGGTCAGATGGAGGACAAGATAATTGAAGCAATGGTATCGATGTGATACATGCTGCAGGGTCTCAACTCTGTCCTTGGAGTGCATTCAGCAAAAGCTTCTGGAAGGAAGAGAAATGTTCCCTCCCTTCCCCCAAAGCTTATCTTCCCACAGAATCTGGATGTTTGGGGGAGAACAAATGGGGAAACTTCACTGGCATGTGAAGTCTCAGATCAGTCCCAGATAATTTCCACCCGACAGAAGCTTGCTAATCTACCTGGAGAACTGCATGCTCTGGAGGGTGGCTCTTCTTTGTGGCCCTTGAGTACTTAAGTTCCTCTGAGTTTCCAGCCCACACTTCACTTCTGAAAAGCTGTCAAGTTCTCATATAGATGACCAACACAGGGTATGTATGTATGTGTGGTCTAATCACCAGCTCCCTTCCGAGAGCTCTGAAAGTGACAAACTGAGGAGAGAAACTAGATTGATCAACAACAAACTAGGTGATCACTCACTTCCTACTTTGTAGGCCTTATTTTCCCCTCTGTAAGATGGAGATGGCCATCTCAGATGGCCTTCTTCATGAGGCTGGGAGAGGACAGAACGAGAGGGTCAATGTTGGGGCTTTGTAGAGAGTGTAGCCAGGCAGCCCCATGGGGCTGCAGGCTTCTGACCTGTTAGGCTCACCTGCTCGGTTCCTTCACTTTGTACACCAATGAACACAGGGACCTTTCCTGCAGTTGCCCTTGCAGGGGGACTTAGAGTCCATCCTACAGGACAGGCCACCTGGCTGCTGTGCAGCCTGACCCCAAGCTTCAGTGTTCTCTGCCTCTCTCCACAGAGCACTGTAAATTGCCTGCGCTGAATTCTGCACACACCTCCGTGGAAGGGGAATTATTTGCCAGATATACGGTGTCTGTGAGAAGGGCCTCTTATGAGTCAGTGTTCAAATATGTTACCAGCTCAATAAACAGAGGTGGTTTGTTGTAAATTAAGGGAAGGGAGCAGGTGCCGGCCACAGCACTTGTTCATCTACTGTTTCCTATTAGCAACCCTTCCCTGTGAGGGGTGCAGAATTCCCTGGAAACTGCTGCCCAGGCAGCTTGGAAGGGGATATAATTGCACTACAGTTTTTAGAGCCACGTAATAAGGTCAAGAGATAGACAGGGCAGCCCCTGGGGCCTTGGCTGGGCTCCAGGATGGAACAGGACATAGCTGCCTGGATGGGGTACAGTAGGGATGTGATGGCAGTAGCAGCCGGGCCAGTGGCTGGTGGCAGATTTGAAAAAAGGAAGCTCTGTCTCTTGTCACCAGGATGAAACTGGGGTCACTGGACTCGTGGCACCCATGGGAATCCTATGCTGGTTGATTGGCAGGCTTTTGGCTTAGTATCACTATGCTCTGGCAGAGACAGTGGCTTGGCACCGGGTTCAGCTAGGATGATTAAGGCCAAGATGGGAATAGGGAAGGTCCTCTGAGGTGAGCAAGGCTGGGGAGGTGAGGGGTCCTCATGCACAGAATCCAACCAGGCTGCAAGTCCCTTAGAGGGAGCCGGCTGGCTGCGAGTCTGCCGGTGATGTCCCTGGGAGGTGTTGTCTGGCACTTTCCACTCTCACCTCAGTTTAGACAGATCCCATGGGTCTCATCCCACTTGTGGCCCTCCATCTGAGCAATTCTTGCCTGTGACAGGGAGGGCCCAGCCATTCCAGTCCCCTTGCCTACCCTGCCTCTCAGCCCACAGGCTTCCAGAGCTCACCCTCATGTCAGGTGTGCCAGGCACCCAGTGAGATGTTCTGTCGAACTGTAGAGTCTGGGTGGGGGAGGGAAAGGCCCATCTGGTCCTTGACATCAATGGCCCATGCTGGTATCCACGGAGATGTCATCATCCCCATCTGGTCACCCCTGTTCATAAGGTTGCCACTGGGGCATCCTTCGACCCACCATCTGGCTTTTCCAGATGAGTCTCTTCTCTCCACTTGGCCTGGGTAAAAATGATCAGGAATTATTTAGAAAGGGCATCCTTGAACCCTCAGTCACTAGACAAAGTCTGAGTCCTCTCAGTTCCCCAAGGACACAAGCTTTTGATACACCAGAGGCCAGAGGAGACTCTGGACCTGTTTGTTTTCCATCCCAGGGTGCCTGTCCCCTTGTCCCCTGAAGCAGTGATGGAGCAAAGGCTGAGCTGCTGGAATGGGGTGGGGAGGGGAGTGTAGGGTGGAGGAGGAAGAGGAAGGTGGATTCTCCCTGAATCTTCTCCTGCCACCCTGGCAACATTTGTAGGCCTGAGGGTCGGGGGCCCTGGTCCAGAGGAGCAGGAGACAAGGCCATTAGGTTCTACTCCAGGCTTCAAAGGAGGAAAGGGCCTTGTTCAGTCAGTGGCACAAAATGACCGTGGGTCTCCTCCACCTGAGCTCCTGATCACAGAGTCGAGTTGGAACCCTTAGGTGACAGGATGCCTGTGGGCCACTTAGTGAAGCACTTCTGCTGCCTGCCCTGCAGGGGCCTCCTTGAAGTGTGCCCCCTCAGGGATGCCCTCCCCTGCTCAACAGCACAGCCTCCAGAGCAGTTGGCCGCACAGACCTTGCTCCACTGCTTTGAGTGCAAAACCTCCTCATCATGGCGGTTGGGCATGAAGAGTACTCCAGGTTCTAGGACTGGAAGAGAAATTGCCTCAGTTTAATCAGGAAGGCGTCTTTGGAGAACTTCAGATTCTAGAAGTCTCTGTCCAATGTCCCGTTTTCCCTCCCAGTCTGGAGGGAAGTGTGCATTCTCTTTGTGTCCCTTTTCTATTTTTCTCCTACCTAGCCAAGTCTTCTCTCTACTCCTGAGCCTCAGGAAGCAGTTTCTTGTGTAGGACCTCCCTGTTGCCCAACTCCAGGGAGCACCAGGAGTGCTCTGTTCTAGAGCTATGCAGCTGGAGGCCCTGTCCCCATGGCTGGTCCCCAGGCCTGCGCTGTCTGGTGGCAGCCTGTTCTAGTCCTTGATGAAACTTTGGAAGTCACCAACTTTCACCCTTCCCCACTCTCTGATTGTGGGACTTACTCCAGTGTGGACTGTGTGATGATGTGTCGGGGGGTGGTCTGAGCCCAGGACACCCACATCTGAGTTAGAATCCTGGCTCTACGGTGTCACCTTGAGCAACTCAGTTAACCTCTGTGTGCATGTGTGTTTTAAATTCAAAATAGATAAAATGGTGCTATGCTGGGTTGAGGTAAATGTCAGATGACAATGTTTGTAAGGCATTTAGCAACATTCTAGACCACTGTGCAAGCACTGGTTGTGATTGCTCAGTTGGACCCTGGGATCTCCATATTCTGCTTACTGTTCAATTAACTAGTCACTAGGACTGGCTGGGAAGGACATACTTTCACTTTCTCTATTAGGAATCCTAGGTGAGGGGGCAGCTTCTAACATGAGTGCCACTGATTTGCATTTAGCCTTTATTAAATATTCATTCCTCAGATACTACCGAAAACTACTCCAAATCTAGGTGCTTGGGATACAGAGTGAGCAAAAGATGTCGCTTAGAAGATGCCATGAGAGGATTAGCTTTCCTGGGGAGGGAGCCTCGGATGATATGTGGGTCTGACACCTGTAGAAGGGAGGGCCTTTCAGGGTAGAAAGAGACTCAGGTTGAAGTGCGATTTCAAGAATGGTCTGGCCAGGCTAGTTGGGAGTCCTTGAACCAAAGTCACCCGTTGGAGAGCCTTGCATTTCTGCAAGAATGGACCTGCATTAATAATCTTGCTGCCGGCTGGAAATGGCCCAGGAGAAGCATAGACTCAACCTACATGTGGTATGAGTCCCAAGGAACCAAGCTGAGATGATTGGTCATTATGCTTCTTATAGCAAAGATATGAGTTCTCTCTCTTTCTCTTTCTCTTTCTGTCTGTCTCTCTCTCTGTCTCTCTATGTGTCTTGCAGTACTGGAGATTGAACCCAAGGCCTCATACATACTAGGCAAGTGCTCTAACACCGAGTTGTACCCCTAAAAAGTTGTCCTTTTTATTTTATTTTGAGTCAGAATCTTGCTAAGTTGCCTAGGTTGGCCTTGATCTTGTGGCCCTCCTGCCTCAGACTTCTGAGTAGCTGGGATGATAGGCATGCACCACCTTGCCTGACTGAAGGAAGAGCATCAAGGCCCCAAGGTAGCAGGATGCCTAGCACGTGTGAACAGTAGCATGGAGCTGGAGTGACAGGAGTAGAGTGAGCCAAGGGGAGACTGAAGGCCATTGCGCAGGCTCAGGTTTACCCTCAGTGACATGAGTGGATGGTGGAGGGTTTGAGCAGAGGAGTGATGAGCTCTTCATGTTTTAGAAGCATCCTTCTGGGCCTGAGTTGAGAGTAGATCCTCAGCAGAGAAGTGAAAGCCTGGAGACCAGTTGGGAAGCAATGGCATTGATTCAGGTGAGTGACGACGGCAGATGGTGAGGAAGCAGGTGTTCGGGTTTAGATGTGAGGTGTCCCTCTAAAGCTTGTGTGTGAGACAGTGCAAGAAGGTTTAGAGGTGAAATGGTTAGATCATGAGAGCCTTAACCCAATCAGTCAATCAATCCTCCTGATGGGATTAACTAAGTGGTAACTGTAGAGGGTAGAATGTGGCTGGAGGAGGTGGGTCATTGGGGACGTGGCTTTGGGGCATATATTTTGTATCAGGTGAGTGGAGTCTCTTTCTCTCTACTTCCTGGTGTGATATCCTGAGCCCCTCTCCTGCACCACACTCTTCTGCCATGATGTTCTGCCTTACCGGAGGACCCAAAGAATGGAGTTGGCCACCTATAGACTTAGACCTCTGAAACTATGAGCCCCCACATAAACTTTTCCTTCTCTAATTGTTCTTGTCAGGTCTTTTGGTCACAGCAGCAAAAAAAGCTGAGTAAAACAGAAGGGTCAGGTTCCGGATGTGTCTGAAGATGGAGCAAACAGGACATCCTTATGGACTGATTAGACAAAGAGAGGAGTCCAGGGTGATGTCAAATCTTTGGCTTGAATAACTAGAGCAAATTAGCACCAAGAAATAGAGAATGGAGCTTTCACATTACTGAAGGGAAACTTTATCCAGTGGAAGGAATAAAAGGAGAAAAAATAAGCATGGAAAATAGAATATAAAATAAGATAGTAAGCATAACTCATATAATATCAATTGTAATAATATAAATGTATTAAATTCATAATTCAAAGTACAGAGACTCTTAAACTGGATTAAAAACACAAGATCTAGGAATATACTGTCTGTGAGAGACATAATAAAGGGTTGGAAATAAGGGATAGACGAAGGGATAGCAAGCAAAATAAAATTTATAGGGAATAAAAGGAGAAATGTTATGTTCTGGCTAAAGGAACAAAAGATCACGAGATTATAAAAGTCATGAAAAATACATACAATCTAATAATATAGTCTCCACTATATGTGTGCGTATACACTTACACACAGGCATGCACATATAAAAAGTAACTGTGGAAACACAGGGAGAAATAGATAAATCAACCATTTTATATGAATATTTTAAACATAATCCTTGCATAAGTTTGTAGTGCAAGCAAACAAATTTATTAGGTATATAGAAGATTTGAACGATTTGCTTAATAAGCCTCAATATAGGTGTACAGTTACATGCAAATATATAGCTTTATACCAAACAGAAAATACACATTCTTTTGATTATAGTCACAAAATGACCAAAAACTAAGGGTACAAAAACACCTTCAATAATTTCCAAAGGATCAACTTCATACAATGCTCTCTGACCAAAATACAGTGAAACGGAAATAACTGAAAAGAGGATTTTGAATGTACTTATTGCAAAGTTATGATAATTTTGTGAGATGTTGGGTAACCCAACCATCCTGATTTGATCAATATACAGTGTATATTGTACAATAACATAACACCAGATCTCAAAAAGATGTATAAGTATTTTCTTAATTTTTATTTTTTTGGTACTGGAGATCGAACTCAGGGGCACTGAGGCACATCCTCAGCCCTATTTTGTGTGGGTTTTTTTTTTTTTTATGTAGAGACAGGGTCTCACTGAGTTGCTTAGCACCTTGCCATTGCTGAGGCTGGCTTTGAACTCGTGATTCTCCTGTCTCAGCCTCCCCGAGTGCTGTGATTACAGGCTTATGCTACCACGCTCAGCTAAAAAAGATGTATAATTATTATCTGTTAAAACCCCTAAAACCAAAATCAAAATTCCATATCTGGGAAGTAAAAGATGACATATCAGTTGAGTATCACTTACTTGAAGTGCTTGGGATCAAGAGTATTTTGGATTTTAGAATATTGACAAATACCTAATGGGATATCTTGGGAGATGGGATCCAAGTCTAAACATGAAATTCATTTACGTTTTACACATGCCTTACACACATCTCCTAAAGTATTTTATATGACATTGTTAGGGCATCTGAGTTTTGACTGCAACCTGTCACATGAGGCCAGGTGAGGAATCTTCCATTGTGGTGTTAGGGCTGAAAAGTTTGGGGTTCTAAAGTATTTCAGATTTTGGATTTTCAGATTAGGGATGCTCAACCTAAGGTTTAGGATTACAGAAGGAATAATAGAGACAATTGCAAAGGCCTCCAGAGCCTGGAGCCCAGAAACTGGACCCAGGAACACCTGCCCCACAATGGAGCCTGGAGAAGAAGGCCTAAGCCCCTGTGGAGAGGAACACTAGGCTATGTCTCCCTATCCACCAACGTGAGGCCCCACCCAAAACACCTCCATCTTGAGACACTGCAGCCACCGACATAGCCCTTCCCACGTGGTAATCTACACTATGGACAATGGACAGGAACAGCTGTCAGTTGCAGCACTGCCTGCCACCACTGAGCAGGCCACCCAATGCCAGCGCACAGCCCATGTTTCTAGTCCCACCTCTGAAAGCGGTTGCCTCCAGCTTGGGGAACCTCCACTGCAATATGAGTTTACCTCTGCTGCTGTCTCCACCATCTTTAGTTGGGGCAGCTTCCATTTAAGGACACCAATGGGGGCCCAGAAGCCCAATATCCAGGTATCTATAGGCTTGATGCTACTGCTGATGCCAACTAGGGACATGGCTTCTTCAATCACGAGATAACAACCAAGACCTGGAAGATGGTCATCAAGGTCTATGTAGGATGGGTTTCACCAGAGGTATCTCCACTAAGTGTGCTAACAGACACCATCCTGTTTCACAGGCAACAGGGAGCCTTGCATGGGGTCACCTCTCTCTTTTTGCCCTGCTAATAGCCACCTTCTTTTGATTCCCCTTTTATTGGTCCTATAATCTAATACCTCTATATTCTTATACCCTACATTATAAACATCACTTCCTAACACCCCCCACCCCGGTCACATTCTCTCTGTCCATCATTAGAAACTGTAAAACCTTATGCAAACCTACTGGATATATGGTAGAAGATAACTGAACTCATCATTTCTGTTTATAGCGACAAAACTGTTAGTGTCTAAATAGGAGCTAATGGATTTATGGATGCATATTGGTTGCACTGGGTGCTGTAAACATTGATCTCCCCCTCCAAGGTGAGGTATTGGTAACCTGCAGGGACACTGCAAGATTATTACCTCAGATCTGCACTGCAAGAGGGGAAGATGCATAGACAACATGAAAAAACAAGGGAGGAAAGTGCCCCAAACAAACCAAGATACAATAATAGAATCCATTGACAGTGCAGTAGATGAATGTCAGAGAAGGAGCTCAGAGTGTACATAATTAAATGATCTGCAAATTAAAGAATGACCTAAGTGAACAAATACAGGCAAAAATTGATCATTTCAACAAAAAGATAAACGAGCAAATACAGGTAGCAAAAGATTACTTCAAGAAAGAGAGAGATTCTGAAGGAAAACCAAATGTAAATACTTAAAATGAAGGAAACAATAAACCAAATAAAAAACACAATAGAAAGTATCACCAACAGACTAGATCACTTGGAAGACAGAACCTCAGACAATGAAGACAAAATATATAATCTCAAAATAAAAGTTGACCACATGGTGAAGATGGTGAGAAACCATGAACAGAACATCCAAGAATTATGGGATAACATCAAAAGACCAAATCTAAGATTTACTGGGGTAGAGGAAAGCACAGAGATTTAAAGCAAAGGAATGCAGAACCTTGTCAATAAAATAATATCAGAAAATTTCCCAAACCTGAAGAATGAACTGAAAAACCAAATACAAGAGGCTTACAGGACACCAAATATATAAATTTACAACAGATCTACACCAAGTCACATTATAATGAAAATGCCTGGCATACAGAATAAGGATAGAATTTTAAAGGCTGCAAGAGAGATGAATCAGATTACATATAGGGGAAGACCAATTTGAATTTCGGCAGATTTTTTAACCCAGACCCTCAAAGCCAGGAGATCCTGGAACAATATATACCAAGCTCTGAAGGAAAATGAATGCCAACCAAGAATCTTATACTTAGCACAATTAAGTTTCAGATTTGATGACAAAACAAAAACCTTTCATGATAAACAAAAGTTAAAAGAATTTAGAGCAAGAAAACCTGCACTACAGAACATTCTTGGTAAAATATTCCATGAGGAGGAAATGTATAACAACAATGAAAATCTACAAAGAAAGGAACTACACTAAAAGAATGGCCAATCAAAGGAGAAACTAAGTCAAATTTTAAAAACTAAAAATAAACCAAAATGATGGGGAATACAAAGCATATTTCAGTAATAACCCTGAATATGAATGGCCTAAACTCATTGATTGAAAAAGACTTAGACTGACAGATTGGATTTAAAAAAGATCCAACAATATGTTGCCTTCAAAAGACTCATCTCACAGGGAAAGACCTCCATAAACTGAAGGTGAATGGATGGGAAAAAAGTATCACTCACATGGATCATGTAAATAAGCAGAGGTTTCCATCTTCATATCAGATAAAGTGGACTTTAAACCAAAGTTAGTGGAAAAGGACAAAGAAGGACATTTCATACTACTCAAGGGAACCATACATCAATAAGACATAACAATCATAAATATCTATGCCCCAAACAATGGGCAGCTATGTGTATCAAACAAACCTTTCTCAACTTCAAGAATTAAATAGACCACAACACAATAATACTGAGTGACTTTAACACACGTCTCTCACCACTGGATAGATCATCTAAACAAAAACTAAGCAAAGAAACTATCACTCACATGGACCATGTAAACCAATAAAATAATCAATAATTTAGACTTAACATACATATAGTATATTCTATCCAATGAGTAAATACACTTTTTTTCCTTTGCAGCACATGGATCCTTCTTTAAAATAGACCATATGTTATGCTACAAAGCAAGTCTTAGCAAATACAAGAAAATAGAGATACTACCCTGCATTTTATCTGACCATAATGGAATGAAATTAGAAATTAATGATAAAATAAAAAATAGAAGCTACTCCAAAACCTGGAGACTAAATAATACACTATTGAATAATGCGTGGATAACAGAAGACATCAGGGAGGTGATAAAAAAATTCTTAGAGATAAATGAGAACTTGGATACAACATATCATAATCTCTGGGACACTGTGAAGGCAGGGCTAAGAGAAAAGTTCATTGCATTAAGCTCATACATTAAAAGAAGTAAAAGTCAACAAATAAATGACCTGACATTACATCTCAAAGCTCTAGAAAAAGAAGAACAAACCAACTATAAAAACAGTAGAAGACAGAAGATAATTATAATCAGGGCAGAAATCAATGAAATTGAAACAAAAGAAACGACTAAAATAATTGACAAAGCAAAAAGCTGGTTCTTTGAAAAAATAAATAAAATTGATAAACACTTAGCCAACCTAATGAAAAGAAGGAGAGAGAAAACTCAAATTACTAAAATTTGAGATGAAAAAGGAAATATAATGACAGACACTATTGAAATACAGAAGACAATTAGAAACTATTTTGAAAATTTATACTCCAGTAAAAGAGAAAACCTCAGAGACACTGACAAATTTCTAGAGGCAGATGACCTACCCAAGCTGAACCAACAGGACATATACAATTTAAAAGGAACAATTTAATGCAAGGAAATAGAAGACACCATCAAAACCTACCAACCAAGAAAAGCCCAGGACCAGATGGATTCACAGCTGAGTTCTACAAGACTTACAAAGAATAATTAATATCAATACTTTTCAAATTATTCCATGAAATAGAAAAGGAGGGAACCCTTCCAAACTCATTCTATGCAGCTAGCATCATCCTGATACCATAACCAGGCAGAGACACATCAAGGAAAAAAAATTTCAGACCAATATTCCTGATGAACATTGATGCAAAAAATTTCAACAAAATCTTGGCAAATCGCATACAAAAATATATTTAAAAAATAGTGCACCATGATCAAGTGGGGTTTATTCCAGGGATGCAAGGTTGGTTCAACATAAGGAAATCAATAAACATAATTCATCACATCAATGGACTTAAGAAAAGAATCACATGATTATATCAATTGATGCAGAGAAAGCATTTGACAAAATATAGTACCTTTTCATGTTCAAAACATTAGAAAAACTAGGGAGAGTAGGAATATACCTCAATATTATAAAATCTTTTTATGCTAAACCCAAGGCCTATGTCATTATAAATGGAGAAAAATTGGAAGCATTTCCTCTAAAAACTGGTACAAGACAGGGATGCCATCTTTTACCACTTCTATTCAACATAGTTCTTGAAACTCTAGTCAGAGCAATTAGATGAAAGAAATTAAAGGGATATCAAAAAGAAGAACTCAAACTATCATTATTTGCCCATGATATGATTCTATACTTAGAGGATCCATAAAGTTCCTTCAGAAAACTTCTAGAAATAATAAATGAATTCAGCAAAGTAGCAGGATATAAAATCAATACCCATAAATTAAATGCATTTCTATATATCAGTGATGAAACCTCTGAAATAGAAATCAGAAAAACTACCCATTTACAATAGCCTAAAAAAATAAATACTTGGGAATCAATTTAACAAAAGAGGTGAAAGACCTCTATAATGAAAAATAGAGAACACTAAAGAAAGAAATTGAA